>CP045896.1:86816-102357 GCA_013387185.1 Caligus rogercresseyi
AAAACTGTCGGGCACAAGAGATGTTTATTTTTCTGCTTTTTATAAATAAAAACAGGAGATTATCTTCTCAATATATTTCTGATATTATTTCTTTTTCTTTTTGCATAAATGTTATCCGATCTCTTATTTTGATATAAAATCTGCAGTATTAAAAAAACATTTGGTGCATTGGTCGCTCTATTTTGACATTAATCAAATCTACTAAAAGTGACTCTTTTCGTTTCTGTGGCCATGTGTTTAATGTACGTTTTATTATATAAAATTTAAACTTATTTATATTTAAAATCAACAAAGTCAAGCTTATTTATCATTGCACATTTCCAATTAATTAATATAAGTAGAAAATAATAGAAGAATCTTAGCAGTTGTTGTAAAAATGGAATATATGTAAATGGGAACTCAGCTTCATGTTTGAACTTTTAGCTACGTTTTTAAATAGAATATATATATATAATATATATACCTATATATATATTCTCCAAAAAATAAAGACTTAAAAATTTGTCAGTCGACGTGGAATATAAATGGGTTAAATAAATAATGTTGATCTAAGTTAGAGTCCAAAGAGCCTTGACAAGCCAGTCACCCTCCATAGTAGTGACCTGTCATTCATCAATCATTCAATTAATAAGAGCTCCTCGTCACTCCAGTCCCTGATAAGAAGTGCGTAAGGGATGAATCCATCATATCCATTAAAAATCCATTATTCTTTGAATGTGTACATACATATACATGTATGCCAAGCCTACTAATTGCTCACTAAATGCTATAAATGAATATATAAAAATAAGATGAATGACGTATCCTTCCAAATAAACCCAAGGTTTATTTGGGTTACAAAGGATACACTAAAAATGTTGTGAGCTTTGCATGTATCTATCAAATGAAGAAATGACTTTACAAATAACACATTATCCTCAGGCCTTTTTATAATGCTTGCTTTTATTTAGAGTAATTATTGTTATTCGTATACCTGCAAATACAATTAATGTAAGAGATAAATTTGATTAGTTATATAACAAATATGAGATACTTATAAGGAGCAAAATTATATTTAAAGGGAGTTTAATAAGCGTTAAGGCGATTTAACTCTCAATGTTGGGGGCGCAGGATCGAATACTCCCGAGAGGGGATGGTCAACTTTGGTCACCCTCATGGTAAGGTCCTAAGTTCGATTTACCAATTTGTATGCTTATTTAATCCAGTCGGATACTGCAATTTATCGCATATGGAAGGCAAAAAAATATTTAAAGAATATGCTTTTGGACAATCTTTTCCCTTGTACAATCACGAACAATTTATTTATATCTTTTTGAGCCAACTTAAGTTTATCCTCACATTTAAAAATTTACACTCACATTTATAGAAATTACACTCACATTTATAAATAAAAACTGCATTAACCTTAGTAAAATATTATAACTTGGATATATTAGAAACACAAGGCCTTATTTTTGACAATATGTTTTTTTTCATTTATTGGGTCTTAATGTATAAGTTTAAAATTGGCGTCCTTAATGTGGGAAAAATAGTTTCATGCTGAGATGAACCTGAATAAAAGTACGCTTCCTTCAAACATCTAAAAATCAAATACCTTTTGTACATTCCATTAAAAAAGTTGCATCTTTACCGAAGGAACCAAACTTATTTTCTCTTATATTGAAATATATAAAGCGCCAAGACGTATTTTGTTAATAACAATTATATACAAACACCAAATTAGGGTATAATTAATATTTATAAGTTGAATAACTCTTGTAATACCATATATTATTTACAGCTATCTCTTCGTCTGGGAATTTAGGATATAGATTTTTCAATTTGTCACCTAATAATAAAAGTGTCTCGTTGCTACTAGATTTCAAAACGTTTGAGTAACTATCTCACAGTTTTATTAGCCTTTTTAAAATCTATTTTATTTAAAATGCTATTTTTTTCTCCGAAATATCACAAATCGTGAAATTATTATATTTATAACACGTAAATGCATAGAAAGGATATACATACATACATACATGTATTGAGACAATCTTGTTCCTGTTGCAGTCACAAACAATTCATTTATTATTTAGTTGCACTATCATCATCCCAGATATCCTTCAATAAATTATAGACAATCTTATGGAAAGCCATCATATGTATAATATACATTCTTTAGAATCTTCTTTCAAAGTTTATTTTATTTTGAGGAGTTTCTACCTATTAGTGGAAGGTTATTCATTTAAAGAAATAAGTAATTTGTCATGAGTATTCAAAATACATTCGGCACTTTTTAACAAAACATACTAACGTCGAGGGTTGCTTGATAAAAAACCCAAATTCAAATCGCAAAGCTACAACCGTAAAAAAGAAAAAGAAAAGACGGAAGAAAAAGGATTTTGCGTCATTTTGGGGTGCTAATTATCGGCAGCTAATATTGTGAACATAAAGCGAAAGAGAGAGAGAAAAGAAAAACTAATCAGTGACACTTCAACCCAATGGAAGCAATCATTATCGTAACAAAGGATGTCGAGAATCGCCCAGGCAATTCCTCCAAATGAGGGGTTGCCTACATTCCAATCCTCCTTCGTGTCCTGAATGCCATCGTCCAATGTGAAGCACCTTCGGGAAGTGGAGAAGTGAAAATGTGGTACCGATATGACGACCGCGGTTACTACAGGAAAAAACTAATGCAACGTTGGAAGGGCTACTATGAGGAACTCGGACTTCAATTGCAACCGACAGGTCCAACTTTTCGATCTAATGGCGTTTTCAATGGGGAAAACCGTACCTCCACCATTGATCACGTATACCTTCGAGGAAATACAACCATTCACGTAAAAGTACTAGATGACGCTCTCTCTGACCATGCGCCGCTTCTTGCAACGATCTCGTCCGAAAGAGCTCCTAAGCGGATTGTAAAGAAACAAGGGAGGAACGCAACTGGTCCACACTCGACGTACCTGCACTAGAGCTTTTCCTTCTCAATTGGGACTGGCAGCCCCTTTTTGACTCATCCAACGTAAATGACATCAATCTTCACATAAAAACAGCCATCACAGCTGCCTTGGATGTTGCTGCTCCTCTTCGAAGATACACCACTCCAAACGCAAATGTTAGGCTTCAACCGTATACTCGAGCAGTCATGCGAGAACGGGACAAGGCGAAGAGTCTAGGTAAAACGTGCTACAAGGCCCTAAGGAACAAAGCACTGAGTCTAGTTAGACGTGACCATGTTTCTTTTAATCTATCTCGAATCAAAAAGGGTGGGCAGACAGCAGCATGGAAAATCGCAAATGAAGCCATGGGCAAAGGAAACGACGGCGTTCTGCCTTTTCTAGAAGGCTGTAGAACCGACACAGACTCTGCTAACATGTGCAATCAGTTCTACATCGATAAAGTTGACCGACTGCGTTGCGATATATGTCCTGATTCCCAAAATGCATGCTCTAATGCCGATTCGGACGGCGAATTTGGATTTCACAATGTAGGCACTGCTGCTGTGAAGAGGGCATTAAAATCCCTCGCCCCTAAGCACTCTGCCGGCATTGACAAAATTCCTATCGTCGTATATCAGTCAGCCTGGACAGCATTAGCCCTTCCAATCGTTCACCTCATTAACACAATCATAACTTCTCAGATATGGCCAGACGAGTGGAGAACGGCAATCATAATCCCAGTACTGAAAAAGGGCAAGCCGCGTAAAGAACCCTCTAGCTATAGACCTGTCTCACTCCTTTGTGCCATCTCAAAATTGACCGAGCGGGTACTTTATAATCAACTCGTGACCTACGTCGAAGCTTCTTGTAAACTCCCACAGGAACAACACGGCTTCAGAACTGGACGCAGTGTCGACACTGCCCTTGCAACTCTACTGTCCAACGCTGCTAAGGCTTGTGATCGTAAATTAAAGGTATGCATTGCTGCCTTCGATTTTTCTGCGGCCTTTGACCTTTTAGAAGCAGATATACTTCTGGCCAAGCTCCAATGGATGGCGGGGCCCACCAAAAAGCTGATGCTCAGCTACTTAACAGGAGGGCGACAGCAGGTGAATTGGAACGGCCAACGGTCCAATTTCCTGAACATAAAGTACGGCGTCAGACAGGGTTCTGTGCTTGGCCCCCTACTTTTCATTCTTCTCACGGCTGACCTACCTGATTACCTCAGAGTAGCTGTCAATCCAGAAGCTCAGCTTGAGGTACTGCTATATGCCGACGATACTTCTATTGTCATCTCGGCTCCATCCTGGGAACAGGTCGACTTCGCTATGGGCTCGGCATCGAAGGCCTTGGAGGCGTACTCTAATATGAATGGACTCCACCTAAACGTTGGGAAAACCCAAACGTTACGTCTGGGTGCTCCAGACACTCCTTCGACCGCTACACTCGACCTTCTGGGAGTAACTGTTAGCAGAAACCTGACATTTGGACCCCACCACGAAAAAATTATTCAGAATGTCAGGAAACGAATCGGAGTCATCCGCCGGCTCTGCACTACGGTATCGCGAGGGCCACTGCTGACCGAGATAGCTAGAGCCATAGTTATCGGGAAACTTCAGACGTCTGCTTGGGTGACTAGAAGTGCAAACTTCTCGTCTGCTGCTGAACCCCCTCACACCCCTACAATGGCAAAGACTAACTCAGATGCGCAACTTGCCATCAACGATCTCGCACGTATCTTGCTGGGAGTTCAAAGAGCAGATCGGTTGCGTGTGGTTGACCTTCTCGACAGGTCACATCTTCCATCTGTAAATGAGATCTTAGTGAAGCAGGCTGCCATATCCGCTTGGAAGGCTATGAATGTGGACAGTTGTCCCTTTGAGAGGATTCTTGAGGGCTTCGATGAGCGCACCCGTAGTGCTACAATATGCCTCAAGAAACCCGTTTCTACCAACTGTGTCGCTGCTGTTAACCTTTCAAAGGCCTGGAGCTTGTCACAGCCATTAAGAGAGGCATGCACCTTATCAAGTGCTCGGAGGGTAGCAAAGACAATGGCAGGGTTGTCTAGATCCTTATAGCTTCTTAAGTTTAATGTATTTATGAAAATTGAAAAAATATTTACTTTTATATATATATACTAGCGAATATTACCCGGCACTGCCCGGGATTTTCAACTTGACAATAGTCTGGATGGAAAAAAAATCACACCAATAATTTTAGTGATGTCATCGCGTGTGATTTTTCATATTAAAATAAATTCTATAAAAGTCGTCATAGGGTCTTCATTGCCCTTTTTACCGTTTTGTATTCCTTAAGGCTGGGTATTTAAATATCATAAAAAGAAGAAATCATACGAATAATTTCAGTGGTGTCATCGCATGTGACATTTCATATTAAAATCAGTTCCTTCAACAGTTGTCATTGGGTCTTCATTGCCATTTTTTCCGTTTTGTATTCCATACCGCTGGTATTTAAACATCGCACAAAGAAGAAATCACACTAATAATTTCAGTGAAATCATTGCATGTGACTGTTCATATTAAAATCAGTTCCTTAAAAAGTTAACATTGGGTAATCATTGCCATTTTTTCCGTTTGTTATACCTTACGGCTGAGTATTTAATCATCGTAAAAATAAAAAATCACACAAATAATTTCAGTGATATCATCGCAAGTGACTTTTCATTTTAAAATCAGTTTCTTAAAAAGTTATCATTGGGTTTTCATTGCCATTTTTTCCATTTTGTATTCCTTAAGGCTGGGTATTTCAACATCGTAAAAAGAAGAAATCACACGAATAATTTCAGTGATGTCATCGCATGTGACTTTTCATATTAAAATAAGTTCCTTCAACAGTGGTCATTGGGTCTTCCTTGCCATTTTTTCCGTTTTGTATTCCTTAAGGCTGGGTATTTAAACATCGTAAAATGATGAAATCACACGAATAATTTCAGTGATGTCATCGCTTTTCTTTTCATATTAAAATCAGTTCCTTCAACAGTTGTCATTGGGTCTTCCTTGCCATTTTTTCGTTTTGTATTCCTTACGGTTGGGTATTTAAATATCACACAAAGAAGGAATCACACAAATAATTTCAGTGAAATCATCGCATGTGACTTTTCATATTCAAACCAGTTCCTTAAAAGTTGTCATAGATCTTCATTGCCATTTTTTCCGTTTTGTATTCCTTAAGGCTGGGTATTTAAACATCGTAAAAAGAAGATGAATAATTTTAGTGATGACATCACATGTGATTTTTCATATTCAAATCAGTTCCTTAAAAAGTTGTCCTTGGGTCTTGATTGCCATTTTTCCGTTTTTTTGTTCCTTAAGGCTGGGAATTTAAACATCGTAAAAAAGAAGTTATTTTTAAGTCGTTTCATGCCTATGTTATTTTCTTATGAGAAGTAGTTCCTTAAAAAGTCGCCATTGCATCGTCATTGCCATTTTTTCCGTTTTGTATTCCTTAAGGCTGGGTATTGACATCCCTCTCCATCTCTAGGCATTATTGAAATTTGATTAGCACGATGTTGCAATATAAAAAGTGTTGTTATTTTCCACAAAACTTAAATTTGGGGGGACATACAGGAACAGAAAGAAACATATTTTTAAGTAATCATGTAGAAAACGAATTTTCCGGGAAACACTCAATAAAACAAAAATACGTCTTAGTACCTCAGTCTTATCCACAGAAAATTTGGGCAAAATCTAACTTGTAAATTTTAAAAAATCGACAAAAAACGTTTTGGCGAATAAAATAAGCATGTCGATGACGAATTTTCCGGGAGTTGACAACCCCACTAAAACACTCCCTGAGCTCTCAAAACTATTCACTGAAAATTTCGTCAAGATCTAATGAACCGTTCGGGAGATACAGGGAAACGAACGAACGCACAAACGAACGAACGGAATTCTTTTTTTATAAGTATAGATATATATTTTTTTTGTTTTGTTTTGTTATTTTTCTTTGATTAATATTTTATTATTATTATTATTGTATAATTATTTGTGTTTGTATATAAAGATACATGTTTTATATTAGTAGCCATAAAGGCTAGGGCTATAGTAGCTCTGTAATAAATCATACAACAACAACAACTTATAGGAACAGGGTCATTTGTGAGGAGTGGTTCTCATTAAGAAAATTACAAACTAGCTTTTAGTCAAATCCGACGATTGGTTTGATCATGGGTCAACAAAATGCCCATCTCAACGGTTGTACATGTCTTGGAGGTGAGCCCTCCATCCTCTGTGCGCTGGTAGTCCATTTTACGAGGTAGATGGACTCGAAATTTGAGTTCTAGCACACACAAAATTGACGAGTCCCTCATGACAAAGAGGAAATACAATCGAGGCTATCTCGTGCCTGAGAGATGGGTGTTAGGGGATTTTATATATATATATATATATATACATATTGGAAAACAAAGGGTTGTTTTTTTGTGAAGGCATAAAAGCCTACTGCAAAAGGAATACTTCAAATGATTCCTTCTTTTCTTTCTCATTTCTACGGTGGCAGCTTTGCCATTTGAACTTTATTTTTTAGTACACAACCTTGATCTCATGTGTGTTTTGTTATAGAGTGGCATATATACATATAAGCCAAAACATATTAAAACATTTCGACTCAGTGTAGGGAGGAGATTCACTTTCTATTTATGAATAGCATATTAACCAGTGTCTCAATTTGCTAAACTTAAAATACATTCAACAATAGTATATGGCTGAAATTCTAGTTTTTTTTTGTATATCTATTGGAGATAGATATGCTAATATTAACAGGTTGGCTGATAAGTCCCGAGACTAACTAAGAAGAAAACATTTTCTTGACAAAATTCGATTTTATTATTCAGCATAGTTGCCTTCGAGGGTGACACAGCGATTATAGCGATCTTTCTATTTCGGAATCAAATTTCAGATTCTGCTCAGAATCATCAATTCGTTGTTGTTTTTGGTCGATTGTGAGCTCTTGCGGCACCCTCTTTGCACAGAGCTTTTGCATGTCCAAATATTCATGCACGATATGTCCGACGCGCTATTTCGATATCTTCAGAGTCTCAGCTATCTGGATCAACTTCACTTTACGGTCATTTAAAATCATTTTGTGGATTATTTTTATGTTTTCTTGTGTAACCACCTATTTTGGGCGTCCACTGCGTTTATCATCATTCGTGCTCACACGACCACGTTTGAATTCAGCAAACCATGGACATATGGTTGCTTTCGATGGAGCAGAGTCAGGATACCATTCTTCAAGCCAAGTTTTAGTTTCGACGGTATTTTTTCCCATCAAAAAATGATGTTTTATTAACACACGAAATTCGTCTTTTTCCATTTTTTCCCCAATAACAAAAGTAGCTTCACTTAAAACGCAATATCTCACAAACTAGTTATCAGACAGCTGTTATATATATGCATGTATGTTTTGAAGGTTGGTACTACCTCACAGTCATATGAAACAAATCCACTGGCGCCATCTATGTGTTAGTCTCGGGACTTATCAGCCGACCTTGTGCATCTACATTATACATAATAAGGAATGGAAGGTAAAAAATGTAGAATAACTCTTAGTTGAATAATCATTGAAACCTTATTCATAAGCTGAAAACTGGATTTCGCTAAAATGGAGTTTCAGGCTTCGGATCGGAAAATATGATAGTTCTCCTTACGATTTATTTACTTAAGTGTAGGGCTTATTTAACAAAAAAGTATCTATAAGAATGGTTGTACAAAACCCAACTGAGTTGTTGTTATATATGCGTAATGCGCACGTAGGGGATTTAAAAAACCTTCTAGATTGAGGCTCGGAGTTGTCAACTGATTAAATACGATGACTAGCATATCAGAGGGGAGCAAAAATTGCCCACAATTCATTATACAAAATGCATTAGTTTGTGCGCTTTGCAGGCCCTTCCAGCTTTGGAGTTTCAATCCAGCTCACACACGATAATTGAATTGTAGATTTTTTCCAGGTTCTTTTCATTACAAATATAGAAATAAACCCACCGCCTTTTGGACTTTGGGTTCTTTCGACCTCACCAGTAGCATATATGGATTTTAAACCTACCCCCCATGGGCCCCAGGGTTCATCACAACTATGACATAATGGGGTTTCAAACCCAAGGGCCTTAGGCCATTGGATTCCACCGATCAAAACAATGACATAATAGTGTATCTAAACCCACCGCCAATTACAACCATAGCGTATTTGGGTTGCTAACCAATCGTCAATGAGCCCTCGGGTTCCACCCATTACCATAATTGTATACTTGTATTTTGAACCAACCACTCATGAGTCATCGGGTTACGTCTATGAAAACTATAGCATAATAAGGTTTCAAATCATGGGCCCTCAAGATCTGCCAATTACAATGATAAGATAATGGGTATTAAAACCTACCGCCAAGGTTCCCTTGAGTTCCACCAATTATTACTATTGCATATTGGGATTTTCAACCAATCCTCTGATTTAGCCAATAACAAGTACAGTATTTTGGGGTTTCCAACCAACAGCCATGGGCCCTAGGGTTTCGACTAATACAACTATAGCATAATGGGGCTTCAAACCTACCACTCATGGGGTCTCTAGTTCTGCTGATCATACCAATGGCATATTGGGATTACAAAACCACAATCCATTGACCTCCGGGTGCACCTGATCACAGCTATAGTTCCATACCCCTCGTTAATGTGATTTTGGATTCCACCGATTGCAACTATAGTATTATAAGGTTTCAAAACCTCTGACAATGTTGTCTCAGACTTATGGTATAATTGGATTTTAAAGCCACTGCCAATGGACCCTCAGTTTTTGCCGATCACAACTATATGATAATGAGGTTTCAAAGCCACCACCCAATGCCCTCAGGATCTGCCAATTACAACTATTACATAATGGAGTTTCCATTCCACAGCCAATGTGCTCTTGAGTTTTGCCTTTCACATCTATAACATATTGGGGTTTAAGCCCATGGCCAAACTATGCTTTGCTTCTGTCAGTCATAATTTCATCATGGTGACACGTTAGACACTCAATAAATCTTCTTTGTGGTTCTGTTGATCAAAAAGCTTACATATTGCGGCTTAGAACTTTGTCGTCTAATATCTAAATTTTAGGTGACAAAATTCAAAACCACAAGCATAATGTGAGTTTGAAAACAATAAATATACCGTAGTGGTGATAGTGATATTCTAAGTGCCTTTAAGCAGAAGGTATGAGACCCAAATATATCACTGTTTAATCAGCAACAAATGAGGAACCGTTGACGATGAGTTTGCAGTCCCGATACTATACAATATTACAGGCTGGGGAACATAAGGCACCATTGGCGGCGGCTTAGAAGCCCCATTGGACTTGAATTGTTATCGGCATAATACAAATACCCATTTGTGATGGCTAACAAAAATCCTATTATGCCATTAGTGTGATCGATCAAACAGAGGGCCAAGGTTCGGGTCGGGGGTGTGGGAAATCACAATATGCTAGAGTTGTGAGCAGTGGAGTCCCTGGGCCCATGTGCGGTGGTGGGTGTAAAAAACCGTTAGTTTATAGTTAGATGGAAATATGATGATTTACTCACATGCAATTGGTCCGTTTGACCGGTCCCACGTCGACAAGAAAATATTTGCCGATTTAAAAAAAATCGTCCCGTCAAAATTTCAATTCCTTCAGGATTTAATTTGTTATGGGCTTGGGTCTGTAAAGAAACTCAGATCGCAGTTGGTTAAGAACTCTAGCATTGAAACATCATCAAGCTGAAAAAATAGAACAGCATAAGAAAAGAAAATACAGCGACCTCATGAAGGAATCATATCAGCATGACTTATTTTACAACAGCCTTTATGATTTATTTTCCAATATTGTATTCAAATGGGTACAACTTGTTTTTACTCATTTACTATGTAAATATAAGTATATGGGAGATAATATACCAATTAGGGAAAGCAAGTGATTTTGCAATTGAGGAAAAAACCAATTTACTGACAAAGATATGATAGCCTGAATAAGTATCTACCTAGCACATAACTAAAAATATTCTATTATTTGCTTAAAAAATTGATTCATACAAATGTATTTTATATTTTTTTATACTTATTGCACAAACATGTCCTACAGTTCAATCTATATTAAAAAGCTGATTGATGTATTTTTAAGATATATAGGAATTACTCATTTTTAAACGGATGTAAATTGCTTTATATAAAAGTTAAGATTAATTAACGTTGTATTCATATAAGTCTTGAAAGTAACAACAGACCTTTTTAGTTATTTATTATGTGCATATTTTTTTAAAGCTTTAAATAATTAAGGCAGTGCATTCGTTTTTCTATTTAAAAGTAAACTTTAGGAGAGCTCAAGGTTTTTACATGCCTTTGATTAAGCGTTATTCCTGCATAACCATTTCAGTGAATGATTGCTAAAAAACATATTTTTATGAATTTCTTTGCATGGTTTTTATTATTTATACGTCATATGAGCAATCCTTTCATACTATTAAGAATCCCCCCTCCACTTTGAAGCACAGAAAGTACCTACCGCCCCATTTAAATATTAAATGTATACTTCTATTATGATAAACAATCTTTATTTCCGTTTGTTCATTCCAAGCGCGTTGTACTGATATTGATTTTAAGTCAAAAGGAATTTTTATAAAGAATCCAAAGTGTAATCATGTTGAATACATAAGCTTTACAATTGTTTTTCAGTGTTGTCAGTATAAACAAACTACTTTGCCAAAAAAGATTCGAATATAACAGGAAAAATAAAGTACAGTAACTATTCATATCTTAACAAAGCTTTATATGTACAATTCATACAAAATCAACATATTATATTATACAAATGAAGTGATTTTTAATCTCCCTAAGCAGAATATGTAGAATTTTCGAAATTTTATTTTGTTCCATTATGGAAACTGAAATGTATTTATCGTTATAAACATATATCTAAGAGTTTAAGAGACGTAAACAATAAATTCGTACTAAATGATTTAAAAAAATCGAAATACAAAGAACGGAAAGAACAAACTATACGACTATAGTTGTAAAAGATTCGAAGGATTCAAATGTAAGGAATTGATAAAATTTCAGTTCAAAAGGATTTAAGATTGATCATTGGATGGTAGGACAAGGTACAGTCAACTATCAAAATTAAATAAAAGCGGTTGAGTCTTCCACTCGATATTAAGGGATTTGCTTCATTGTATTCCATATTCCAATATTTTCTCATTCAATATCATCGATAGGAATAACAAAATGTTGTTCTCGATAAATAATAAACATTCAAAATTTGTTTTCAAGGGTGGTCTAAGGAGATTAATACATGGAAGAGGATTAAATTCTCCCGAAAATGGGGTGGACTGGTAATCATCACTGCGATAACTTTTGGAAGACGATATCATTTCCCTATTGCTTTTTTGTAAGCGTTACATGGAGACGCCAAAGCTTTTCATTTAGAGTGTACTCAGGCTAATAATTTTTTAGAGAACCATTTCAAAGAGTTTTTAAATGCACAACTATTTCGGAAAGATTTAGTTTAATTTTGTGTTGGACACCATCAGCACATGGTTCATTTTATTTCGAGTAAAAACACAATTTTATATTCTTAAATACGTACTTTTAAAAGTACCCATATCTTATAATTTCCAAGGATTGTGGATAATATGGTGAAAAAATATATCTTTCAACTAATTAATTGTACAGCTTTTATGATTGTTTTATTGAACAAAAATGCTTATATGGTTACCTCTTTTAGTGTTAGTTTTTTAGTTGTTTTGTCAGCGGAATTCGTTGTGCTATATCAAAATGATTAAATATAGTTATGCTGTTGGACGTATGAAAAATAATTTTAGGTACTATTAGAGGTGTCCATTCATGACATAGATGAAGGTCAATCAAAAGAAAGGATTTGTACTTTCAATGATAATACTCTTCTTGATGTATTCCTTAATTTCATATTTAACAATTTCTATATGATTATTATTAATCACTTATTTCCCTAACAACCAATCTTATACGAAAAAGCCCAGGCTTGAAATCCTCAATCATCAAGTAGAAGACTCAACTGAGTGATCTATGAAGAGGAAAGCCATAAAAAATTGATCGATCAACTCAAAAGCTACGTGAGCACAGCCAAGACTAATTAGGAGTGTCTTTTATTTCATTAAATAGATTTTAGAAAATGTGTTTGTATGATTAAGTCTATTATTTCTGTCATTTCTTACGCATAGAAATATTTGGATGTTTGAAAGAAACCTCCAAATGATACGATATTTAAACGGTACCTCAAAAAAATCCCTTGAGCCCAGCTGTAAGCGACATGAATGTGGTTGGTGATTAAAGCCATTTATACTCCAACAAGATAGAATTCCATAAACCATAGGCAACCATTCCACTGCCCATATAAAATATATATAGTTCCTTTTTTATAGCACAATGGATCTATTTAATTAGACTCACGCTTAGTATGAATGCCTATACTAAGATATAAAAATGTGCCCAGTAGCATTCCTCAAGGATTGTTGAGTTAATATGTCTTAAAAGCGATGGTGGTTTTTATGAGTGGTTATAATAATAAAAAACAACTCTTATTACATTTGGACGGATTAAACATTGAGGGATGGCTGATATATATTACTTTTCCTATCAACAAGATAACTTAACAAAAATACGAGCCATTCCAAATGTTATTTTTTTCTTATTTCTTTATTATTATTATTATCTCTCTCTCTCTCTCTCTCAATATATTATATATATATATACAGGGTCCATGCGCTAAATTTGACACTTTCGAAAAAATAAAAAACAAACATGGATAGAATCTTTAATTCTTTATTAAATCAAAAAATTCCAAAAGTAGGTTGTCAGTATGGTGTTGGCTTGGATTCTACTCGAAGTACGCACCCCTAACTCGACGACCTTCTTCAGCCGGGACCGGAACCTGGAGCACGCGCACCTGACTGGTCCCTCGGCAACTTCTTGAAGCAGACGATCGGCCATCGGTGGTGTTGCAAGCAGTTCGGTTGGTATCCCTCTCAACCGCGCCCCATAGGTAGAAGTCGCACGGGTTGTAGTCGGGGGAGTTGGGCAGCCTAATGTTTGGGGCTCGTGTGTCGTCCAGGTTCTCGGACAGTCACTTCTGGGTTTTGTGCGAGGTGTGGCAGGGCGCCGAGTCTTGCTGGAACACGTAAGGCCTCCAGCAGCAACCTTCTTTATCCAGGGGGCTACCATATCCCTCATGAGTGCCACATACCCCTCCGAGTCCAGTCTCAGGCCCTTGGGGAAGAAAGTGAGGCGGCATGACGTCACCGTCGGAGTGATGATGCCGAACACCATCACGGCGGCCGGGAACTTGGGTCTGGGCGACAATGGGCACCTCGTGGGGGTTCCTAACACAACACCTGTTATTCTGGCTGTTATGTTTCTGGACCTGGGTGAAGTTCTTCTCGTCAGAGAAGAACCAGAGCGTATCGTTGTGGACAGGGTGCTTCAACTGTTCAGGAGTTCAGGGCCTTGTTAAACCGTTCTCCTGGGCCTTCTCGGTCAAAATTGGCTTGTAGAAGTGGTAACGGAGGTCCTGTTGATACACACCCTAACTGTGGTGTTCCCGACCCCCAACTCCTCCACCAGCTTGGTGCAGGACTTGCTGGGGTCCTCCTGCACCTTCTTCTGGAAGCTTCTCCACGAATTCCGGGGTCCTAAGGGAGTCAGAACGTCTTTTCCCCTTTTTTCTCTCCACCACCTTCTCGTAGTCGTTATTGGACTCCTCTAGCTCGATCTGATGGACTTGACAGTGTTCTGGCCACGCACGCCGTCTTCATAATCTCCATATCCTTGCAACCGGCGCAGATCATCATCACTGCAGTTACGCGTTTCCAGGATTCGGGCGGGTTAAAATTGTCAAACGCCATTGTTATCGTTACCAGCTGTGCTCAACTACTGAGGCTAAAGGTAAAAAGCCCAGCTGACCCGATCGTAGCCCCCTAGCGGCCGCTTCGTGCAATAAACCAAAGTGTCAAATTTAGCCGCGTGGACCCTGTATATATATATATATATAGCTAAGCTATACAAAAACAACTACACTTAAAATAGCTCTGAGTAATACAATAACGTGGGGTGAAGCTTATGTTAGGTTGAAGCACTGACGTTCTTCAGAAAGATTTACATACATGAACTCATGGTCAATGTGTTGTAAGAGGGAAATATTTTAAAGCATGCTGAATGATGGCTTTCGAGGAATATGATGCCACTCCTGCCCATAGTGTTGCTATGCACCATTTGATTGGATAAAAAGTTCTTGTTTTAAAAAAATTCATTTTGCATTATTTACATTTCAAAGTAAGTCTGGTACAATTTAGCTCAAGATTTGCATATTAACTAAGGAAATTGATTACTATGCGGACATTGGATTCTGTATAATGATATAACTATAATTGAACTTCCAACCCTAAGTTAAAATTGTTAAAGTTAAGTAAACAAGCAAAGTTCTATCAAAAAAATAAATTGATAAGTGATCCTTGGTCAAATTTCTAGAATGCAATGTCCGGGATACATTTGATTGTACTTTCTCAACTCACCGGGTAAACATCATTTTTATTGGCCAATAACTTTACTTCCTATCTCTAC
>CP045896.1:102457-140866 GCA_013387185.1 Caligus rogercresseyi
TAGTTATGATATGTACTTTGTGTTTTGTTCTGATACACACAATTAAAGCGTAAAAGTAACAGTAGCGCATTCATAACATAAAATTCTTCCTTTTTTCCCCAAAAAATTGGACAAAGTATAGTTCTTCTTTAGTTAGTAAGGGGTGATGTTATGCTAGAGCTCTTTGAAAATAAAAACAAGGTCCTTTTATTTATATTTGGAGACGTTTTTTATCTTGTAGTGATTTGATATATTTCAAATCATCAAACTTAATCCCTTTCAACCGGTTTTAAATAGGATTGTGACGTAATTTCATGGACTAACGACATCTAACGTTAAAGAAAAAACCAAATTTGGCAATTTTTTTGTTTTACTTTTTCCCGCATGCGCCACTTTTCTTTAACGCTTTACACACAATGTGTCTAGCCAGGCACTACCATCATAGACAAGGGGATTACACCCCCTGTCCAGTTTTAATCAGTCAGTAGTAGTGTAGTTTTATCAATTGTAGAAAGGAAGAAAATATACTATAAAAACTTTTTTTCTTTTTTTGTTATTATATCCCAATCTAAAGAAAAAAATAACTTTCCTTAGTTTTATCAAGAGCCCAACTCATTTCTCAAACTTCTTAAGGGTCATTTATCTATTTTGTTTTGTTTTCATTTGTAGTGTCTTATTTTTGTAAAGAAAGAGATGCTTGGACGGGAAATTGTTTTGAGAGGAGTAAGAATATGCAAAAAAATATATTTTTTGGATGAAATGACATAATCAAAATAATTGCATATGCATGGTACTTAAATGAGTTAATGTTGAATAATATTGAAATGCTTTTAATATTATTTTTCTTTGAAAAATGATATGATTAATCAATATTTTATTTTGAGGAATTCACTTTAAACTTGTTATTTTCTAGTTTAGAATAATGTTGAAAAATTCGAAAGAAAACCATTATTTAACATGGTTTTAATTTGGAATATAAAATTTATTTAGGATAGCATATTTATTTCATAAAAGATGGTGTATTTACATTAATTAACCCTTTCGCTCCCTGGCCACTAAATTTAGTATACAAAATTTAAACTGCTGTGAAAACTGTTCTAGTTGATCAATCAAGACGAAATATTTTCTAGGTAATAGCCCAATGTTTCATCTTTTTGCAATATTAGTGAGCTTTTATGATGTCATCAGTTTTTTTGCCTCTTATACATGCTGAAAGTAAAATAAGTAGTGACACTTCAGCAGCAGGTCAATGACCTTAGTTAGGATCCTAATTGTTGGGCAAACTTTATCATTTTCGAGTTTAAATATTTTTTTTCCAAATCTCTATCATCTCAACAGGTTAATCAACCAATTTAATTAAATATTTTCAACCTTTCAGGATACTTTAGGGAACAAATTCCTTGTATACTTTTTTTAGTTCTTTGGACTGAAAGGGGGAAAAATCTGGAAGAGAAACTTGTTTAGATATAATCTTTGAATACTTTCATTGTGTTTTTTTGACTGTTAGTGTTTGGATAAGATCTTTGGATAGTTCATTTTTGTTTTCTGGACCCTGAAACAATTCTTTAGGACAACTTGCATGGATTTTAGAATTTTTGGATCTTCAAAGAAGATGCGAAGCCAACAGCCGAAGGCCATCAAAAACATTTATGGTCAAGATGTCAAGGGAGATTTTGATAAGAAAGGGCTGACATCTGAGGAGATTAAGAATATTTTGGAGTATTCTGACCTTGATGATTCAACATCTGACGATGAAGAACAATGCCCGTCATGGCTTGGGGCAGAGGAAGAGGTCGCCTGTGAAAGTGAAGAAGTTGGAGAGGATGATGAAGCGGAAGTTACCTTTGAAGGAGATGAAACAGGAGGTGAGCAAAAAGGGGGAAAATCGGTGGTAATATAGCTGCTTCTGGGAAGCCCAAGAAAAGGCCAACCATCTGGTACCAAAGAAAGTACATCCCCCCAGACGATCTAGAGTTCAAATATGAAAATCAGCCAAATTTCAAGGATGCATTGGATTTGAGTCCATTACAATACTTCTTGAGATATTTCCCTGAGGAAGTGTTTCAACAATTTGCCCTAAAAACAAACCTCTACAGCGCACGAAACAATGGTGGAGTAGACAAGGTTTGCACCAATGCCAATGAGATAAAAAGGCTGATCTGCATCCATCTTTTACTTGGGGTGGTAAAATTCCCTCGAGTCGAAATGCTGTGGCAACGTTCGACACACCTTGCTCTCATGGATGACATCAATATATCAAAGAATATATTTTTTTTGCTCCGTAATAACCTTCACATTACAAGTGAAGAGGACAAGCAGGATGACGACAGTTTTTGGCGTGTTAGGCCACTTTTGGACTCGTTCAGCAAAAGATGTGAGCAACTGGTCTTGGAGGAGGAGCTTTCAATTGATGAGTCAATGGTACCTTTCAAAGGCCAATTTAGGGAAAAGGTGTATCTTCCAAACAAGCCCAACAAGTGGGGGTTCAAGATTTATTGCCTCTGTGGAAGCTCAGGGCTTGTGTATCGTTTTTTGGTTCATCAAGGAATAAACACTGTGCGTGACCAAAATATCAAGAACATGTACAAAGAACTGGGCTCAACTCAATCAATCGTCAAGTCCCTTAGTGAGCGAATACCAGAGCATCATGGTTTCAAGCTTTACATGGATAATTTCTTCACTGACCTAAAAATGTTTCGATCCCTTAGTGTAAAAGGCATCTATGCAGCCGGAACAATTCGAGAAAATCGTACCGAAAATTGCAAAATGCCTAGCAAGAAGGAAATGAACAAAATGGTGCGAGGCTCTTGCGTCGAATTTGTTTCAGATACTTTGGTAATTGTCAGGTGGCAGGATAATAAACCCGTTACCATTGCCAGCAATTTTGTAGGCATTGGTAAGACTGACTTGGCCAGAAGATGGAGCAAGAAGGACAAAACTTTTGTTGAAGTATCTAGACCTGAAGTAGTCGCTCGATACAACAAGGCAATGGGTGGGGTGGACAAGCATGACCAACTGGTCCAACTGTATCGTACATTTATCAGGAGTAGAAAGTGGCCTTTGAGAATGATCTTTCATTTAATTAACATGGGGGTGTCGAACGCCTGGTTAGAGTGGCGCCGTGATGCATCATTGTGCAAGCTACCAGCAAAGCAAATCAAAAGCATGGACCTACTCACATTTACTCAAATGATAGCGGAAGCCCTCTCAACTTCAGTCCCGGGAAGAGGACGCCCATCTTCCACTTCCTGTCCTTCACCATCATTTTAGGTAGAGAACAAGAGGAGAAAGATCGATTGTTGTCCTGTGAAAGACTCCCGCTATGACCAATTTGGTCACTGGCCTGCCACAGATCCGAAACAGCAAACCTGCAAACTGGAAACATGCGGAGAAAGATCCAAGATCTTGTGCCAGAAGTGTAAAGTTCACCTGTGCCTAAACTCAAAAAGAAACTGCTTTATTTTATTTCATAAAGCCGTAAAATAAAATATGTTTGTTAAAACGAACATAAAAATTAATACCTCACAGTCCGGAATACTAAATTTAGTATAAAGCTGTAACCTCAAGGTCACGAGGCCAATCACCAATTTTTTTGTAAAAATGTCCTTAAATAAAAGCAATAATCGAAAATGTCAGTGAGAATTTTTTTTATTCCCGGTATTTCTAATAGCGGTATTGAAAGGGTTAATTAAAAATGATTTATACAACGAAAACCCAAATGATATAAATAATTTTCAAAACTTCAAAAGATCTATGAAATTATATCAATTTATGTTATAAGTTTTCAGCGGAATAACTTCTATAAAACGGACTTATTAGATGGTTATTAATAATAGGCCTTGTCTGGTCAATGATCCAACATGTCCCAAAAAAGTGTTTTAAAAAAAATCATAAATAATGGAGGAAATAGTCTGAACTCCCTCATTTGTGATAGAAAAACAAGAGAGAAATACAAATGGTGCAGATATTTAAAATGAAAATACAGAAAAGAAATAAATTTTATCTCAACAAAATAATACTTATTAAAAGCAAGCATTTGAAAGTAAATGTAAAAACATCTATCACAAGTGTACTTTAAAAAAATCTTTATCGATTTTTTTCTGATATAAAGCTGTCAAATAAACCGGTACAGTTCATAAATTGATCACACGGACTGCCTACGAGCAATGAGACTTTGACATAAAAAGTTAAATACATAGGTGGGGTAACTACATAATTTAATGGCTATCAACTCCTTTTCCTAATGGAAGTCTTTGGGCTACAAGAACCTTACAATCAAGGAACAAAGTCCAAAGCCTGGGTTTACTTGGAGGCTCTAATTTTTGTGCCATGAGACTTTTAATATAAATAAGAACTTAATGTAGCATTCTTTTCCTCTTATGAGTCCTTGTGTGTGTGTATCGAGTATATTTCTTGCCATTGGGCATATTAGTTACATTTGTAACTAGTCTAAATATAAAATAAATAAAGAAACATAAAATTATAAAAAAATATAAAATAAATAAAACAAATAAAAACAAAATGCCCATGCAGAATGGATTATATGGGGACGCTGCGTCCAATGGCCCCAGCTGCGGTCCTGGCTGTGTGAAGGGTAGTGCCGACCTCAAGGCCTTAGACAGTTCCACACAGATATTGCGTGACATGCAAAAGTAGCTGTCTCCCTCCCAAGTGGGTACGCCATGAAGTTGTGGACCTCATGGTATTTATATGTTTGGCTAAGTAAAGACCCAAGACTAACCTCACAAAACATTAATTCAGTATAAGAATAGTGACTTTTTAAGCGTTATTGCATTATGAATAAAGATAAAGCTATGGAATAAAATAAAATATATTCCTTTAAGGAAATCTTTTTTTCCAAATATACCCTCCCCCCCCCCCCCCGAGTTTGCTTACATGGAGAGTCGTAAATGAGGTACTAGGTATATAGTTCCTTCTTTTCATTGATATGTCCGTAGGTCAGATTATCAACCTTCCCCATTTTGAAAGAGGTCGATTTGAATGGAAGTGAAGCAAGAGATTATTGAGATTCCTTTTCAATTATTTTGTAGGAAGTGTATTTAGAGAAAGGCAATTGACAATTCAAACCGCATTTTTTAGTGCTGATGTACATTTTCTATTTTCTTAACTGTTGGTAAGCATTTATGAAGTTACTTAGAGCTCCCAGGGACTATCAAAACGTCATTGACGATTTTTGTAAGATTGCTTATGCTATTTTGCAATGATGAAAAGTATATATATATATATATATATATATACACAAACATTACATGGAGGCACGTTATTTCAACCCGCAAAGGCTTTTTCAAAATGCTATTCTTCCGAGTAATTATATGCACATTTTTTTTACTTTTTATGTGGCTATAAAAACTACATATATATATAAAAATATAGTATTTATATATATAATGTATACCATGAAATTATATTATTAACTTACTTTTTATACTTTTATCTCAGTAGTAATTTTAGCTCACGAATCTAACATCTGCTTAAACGTAAAAAACTGACTAGGTTACGGAGACCGACATGACTGAGAAAAAAAAACAAGTAGTATATAATACTGTAAATTATCCAAATTATTATTACTATAGGACGGCTTGTATGCAGTTAAATCAAAGAGTTGATTAGTGGCATCCAACGATTGCAAATGTATATGTTTTTTTTCTACTTTTTGAAATCGATTCATGTAGAACATTTCCCTCAAATGTAAATATTACTATTTCCCATCAAGACTTTCTCATCCCTCATGCATACATGTCATGTAAAAAAAATCATTTAAAGTTCGCTTAAGGTTTTGTCTTACACTGGATGAAAAATGATTTTTTTGTGCATGAATGGGTCAAAAAGTATGTGATTCTCAAGTAATGGATTGTAAGTCAATTTATGGCCTGTTGTAGTCACGGTGAATTTCTTAATCTCCATGAAATTTGCAGAGAAGTTAGAAAAAGGAATATTTTTTTTGCCTAATTGGTTCGATAGAATTGCATCCGATAGGATAAAAATAAGCATTATAGCATTAAAATTAGTCTATCGAACCTAGGGTCTTATCAATGAGGAAGACCAAAATGACCATCCCTCTCCCCCGAACCTGTGCCCCCAACTTGAGAGTTGAACACGCCTTAACACGCACGGCTATCGAGCTCCCTTAAAAAGGAAGATTACTAATGTCGGTACGAAGAATCGAATAGAGGATATTTTATTTAAAAAATTTGGAAGGTACCTATGATAATACTACTTTCCTGAATAACGACATTTTCCTCTCAATGTATACCCAGCTAAACAAGGAAAATGTCTCTCTCTGTGCCTCTGCCCCTGATATCTACGCTTCCAATTAAGCTTTTGAATTCGAAAAATATTATAGCAGTAAAAATTATGTGAATGATGATATTGATTAAATGGGAAAATTGAACTATATCAAAGTACCTTTTTGACTGTTTTTACAATATCTTGATTTGACCTTAGTAGGTGTATTTCAGTTTTATTCGGATTTAATCGCAAATACATTTACAAAAACTGTTAACTGAAAGAGATTTTTACTAAAATATATATTAAACTGATATAAATTGTAACAAATGTTCTTATTTATCTTTGGAAAAATGTTAGGTTTTGGTATAAAAAAAAAATGTTTTTCAAAACAAAGGTCACATATAATTGGTATGTATTTAAATACAAATTGCAAATTTAAATAAAATAAATGTTTATCTTTTATGATGATTAAAATACATAGTATTATTAAATAACAATTAACATGAACAAATATACAATAATATATCCATAGTTATCAAAAGAAATAAATGATTCTCCTGGACTCCTCGTATTTATTTGCCACATAAAATCGACAAAATAACAATAATATGAACGATTTGAAGATCAATCGATAGATAATAGCCTTATTCAAAAAATATAATGATTGAAAAAATATTAAAATAGTAAATTTACTAAAATGAACAAAACACCTACTCCCATATCTGAGCAAATGACGCCATGACTAGTAACAAAACGGCTTATAGCATGAGACTTATTAATAAGGTAACATTATTCCTTATTATCTGTATTTTATCATATCTAAAGGAATCAGTGTATACATTTTGAGAACGTCATATAATTTATATAGGATACATCAAATTTAATAAGAATCGGAGCATCTTTTCTACGAGTGCAGCGCGGTGATGCCCATTAGAAAATAGTGGAACCTTTGTGCGTGGGGATTTGGTATTTTCCTGAAGAAGAAAGATTGGCTGCTTGCAGTTCATCCGGAGAGTAAATGCGCTTTCCAAGCAGACGCCGTCCTCACCAAAGTCATCGGTTTGATTTACGCCGCGAGAAGCAGGAACCGCCCCATGCCCCGCATATGGCTTCAATCATTTACAGAGAGGTGGAAGCCCTTCTCAAGTCGCGTTCCAAAGTGAGCTTTATCTTACTACTTTTATTTGTTTACATTATTCCCCTCCTCCCTCCCCTTCTTAATCAAATCAACTTGATCATCTCTTTTAAGCCTTATCCGATCTTCTTTTCCGGTCTTTTTTAATTTACTCAAATATTTATTATGTATTAACACTGTTAGAATTGAATTGATTCCTGTTTTAAGAAATTCCTGTTTTCTATATTAACTGTCTAATATCTTTTTATAATATTACTGCACTTACCTGGTTTTTTTTAAAAGAATCTATAATACCCCACCATTATTTTATTGTAACTCCTTTCTGACTCGTATATTACATCATTGTCAGGAATATTTTTAGAAGAGTGTCATGAAATACATATAAAAATAATAAAATTGGATGTGTAAATACTCAGTCGTCCTTAATGGGTCAATAAACTTGGAATTGTAGCAAACAAAAAGTTTTTAAAACAAATTTAATGACTTATGCATCGGTTAAATTAAAACTGTTAGTAATATATTCACTATGGAAATACCTTTAATTATATTAACTTTATTTAAACCATATTAGCACCACCAAGATAAAGAGTATCTCGGATATTTCGACAAGTTTATATTTATCCAATAATCAAAAGCACAACAATATAGGCAAAAAGTTCAATGGCCAGTGTATAAATGAAATTTATATTTTCAAAAGATTATTTGCATCTGCATTCAAGCTTCCATTTTCTCATACTTTTTCCATCTTTAAATGCATCCGACAAAAACAAAGATGACTTAAGAATGCATTTTTTTCTCTCCTACTCTCTTCATTATAAATTTATAATTTGGATGTGTATACGTAAAAAAGATTTTGAAGAGACATAGAAAAACAAGTTACTACACATCAAAACACTCCAAAAAAGAAGCAATAAAACTTTGCTTGATTTGTTCGACATATCAATCTATTTATTTTAGAAAGAAAGTGTAAAAAATAGAGTGTATATGCTCAGTGGAAGCTTCTATGACTTTCAATATGAAGCACTGATGGAATATTACTGAGAAAGGAAGACAATTTTAATGGACTTTATTGAACTTATCCCAGTTTGATGAAACTTATTGAACGCTTTATACTAATTTTTATCAACAAGGATGTAATTTCATCGAACCAACTAAGCTTTAAAAATCAAAATGAAGGAGAAGATTTAAATTAATTATCTGCTAGACTCAATATTGACATGAAACAGTTTAGGTTGCTGCATGTAGCCAAAGAGAAAGTTAATACTTTAATGAAAATAATTTTGTAAAAGAAATGGAAATATAAAAAATGTTTAATTGATTTATTGAGCTTTTTAGATGTTGATGAAATCTAAGTTTTTTAGAAATAGATATGAATATGTTATCGACAAAAGATGTCTTTGCTGTTCTGACCTTTTTTTTAATGGACTTTCTGTTAATTGTGAATTGAAATTATTATAAGAAATAAAATGAAAGTATTTGAGTTAGGGAAAAATGTCAAACTTTGGCATAAAAATGGACACTCTGATTATTGGGAACCAATATCTGAACCTCATAAGAATATAGCCTCAATACCTAAAGTTCACGCACATTCAATACCACAAGTAGTTGGTGCCATGTTGGTATAGTCATTATCATTCTACGATAGTTATATAAGCCATGTGTAAGAGTTTTAAGAGGATAATATTTCTTACCGCGAGGCTCTGAAGTCAATTCTTCATGGGATTGAAGATAACAGCATAACATGAAGCCAAGTAAGACGAGTTTAAAACGTAATTGAACAAATACTTTGGATCTTTAAAGTGTATTCCTTTAAAGATGATTCGTGGAAGAACAATGTCCAAATATATAAACTATTAGTGAAGAAATCGAGTTAACACAATGCAAGAGTTCGCAATTATTAATTTTGAGGATACAGGGCTTACTTCCGTGAGAGAAATGCCAATTTGATCAATCGAGAAGATTCTATGTTTGATTGAGTATTTCTTATGTTATGATCCTTATTTTTAAGGATACAGATATTCCAGCAAGCCGAATAGACAAAAATAAAATATCTGACAGTTGCGCTCGGACTTTTAAGAATTTTGAACGATTTTATTTCATTTAATTGAACATGTATTCAATTAAATAAATGTATGTATAAATGTGTATAATTGAGATATATTCATCCCTCAAAATGATGTTATTCAAGCTCTGCATATGCACTTTTGAACTAATCTCTAATTTACATGAATATTTATTCATCTCTTTTAATTTACAAATTTAATTCATATAAAAAATGCATGAACTATTTTGTATATATTTTATATTACATAACAAATGATAAGGTTTTTTCTAATGTTTCTCTAGAGTAGTTAGGTAACATTTTTAATAGTATTTTAAAATAGAAAATAAATATATTTTTTATTGAAAACTATGCAAATTGTAAAATAAGGGTACGAGAAACTAAAAAAATGGAAAAATAAACATTGCTTATATAAATAAGAATTCAAACAAAGTTAGGTATGGTTAGTTTTTTTATACATACGTGTATACCTATATATACTTATAATTGTTGAAGTGAATTGACACATAAATAAAGTTTTGTTGTACGTCAGTACAAAAAAAAAAAAAAAAACATTCCTTATATAAATAAGAATTCAAACAAAGTTAGGTATAAAACAAGATGTTTATATTGAATTTTTTAACTATTTTGTTTGTGTTATATCACAAGTCATAACGAATACGTAAAGAAACTGCGTCGATTTTTTTTGAAAAATTAATGAATTATATGAGAATATATATATATATATATATATCGTCGCTGTCGGGCCCAAACCTCCTATGTCCAAAACTGTTATTTTTCAGGAAATAGGAGGTTTGATCGACATTTTAAGGATCCAATGGAGTTAGGAGTTTTAGTCACATGTCATTTTCCATACTTTTCATTGGTCAAATATTTGTAAAATCACAGACAGACATAAAGGTTGACCAATAGTACCGATTTATGAAAAAATTAAAATCATGATTTTTGGACATAGGAGGTTTTTGCCCGACAGCGACGATATATATATTTGTTATCTCAAAACTAATATTAAAGAAGATCTTTTCTCTTTTTCTGAAGATATGACCTACAAACGAAAATAAATACTTTTGCAAAAAAAAAAATCATATCAACTTAGGAAAAAGTTATCGGCAGGGTTGCCCTGTGTCTCTTTACTATTTTTGCTGCAAGGGATCAATGGAACGTCATATTAAGTCAAAGGTTTTGGGGTTTGAAGTACAATTAGGTGCAACAAAACATCTCGTAGATCTATACTCTGATGATGTCACTTTAATGTTCGAAGGGAATACAGAAAAACAAATTACAAAACGATTGGAAGTTCTTCTGGCCTTTAGAAAAAAAATATGGCGTTTGGAATGGAAATTAACTACGAAAAAACTTCATCCTTTCCGTAGGACACCTGCAGAACACATCAACATCGGAGAATGCAGAATTGCAAAAACAGTGAAAATACTGGGGGTAGAGTGGAATAATCGAAGGCTCATTTTCAAACTCTCAATAAACAAGCGATTTAATGATGCCAAGGATGGAAAGGTCTTAACCTACAAAAAAAGGATAGACCTTTACAACACAAAACTTATTGCTCATATGGTTTATATGGCAACTGCATCTCTTAAATTGGAGAAAGACTAATGAAGGAATAGAAAAATGGGTTGGAGACTTTTTTCTCCCGCCGGTACATTCCTGCCTTGAAACGACACCGATCTTATTGGGAGGTGGGCTGGTGCTTTTCAATACTTTAGTGCCCAAAATTTATAGAAACATATTTGCAGAAATAGCATCAATATAAAGGTGAATGGAGATAACACTTGGCTTCTTCTGAGGTATATATGTTCGTAACTAACATCTCGAATAACGTTGTATCCTAATTTTCGGTAGATTGGGTCGCTGCACAGAAAATATTTTGGAAAAGGTCTCCAATATAAAATAATAACAGCACTTTGGATAGTATTCACCAAAACAGGAGCAAAGAGCCTTTAAAAAAACTATGTCAGCCTGAAGAATTAGAGAGTATAGCTCGTCGGGAGAATATTTATACATTGCATGATTTGAGAGACAACTCCATTTTTAAAACTGGCACATTTTTATTCCCTCTCCAAATAGATGCAAGAAGACATATGCCTCCTTTGCCATGGTTGTTAAAATTCTGTGATCAAGATTTTAATTCACACTCTAAAATTTGACGGTGGAAGAACATCTGAAGAGTTTAAAGTTATCACAAGAATGGAAAAAAGAATTATGCTGTCCATGATGGGCATCAATGACGGGAAAAAGTTTAAAACACAATTACAAATATCGGCAAATTTAATCACATTTTCATCACATTGTAAGGATAGTGGACAACAACATTAACCATGCATGTTGTGACTGTCCAGTCTTGAGTATAATAAAGATTTTTTAAATGAATTGTACATATATTACTAATTTTAAAGCCGAATACCTAAAAGGATACATTATCTTTGGCATTATAGTGGACCAAAATAAATGCTAAGTGGAAGAACGGGTAATAAGCGCCGCATTGAGGAACTGCAAAGCCTTTATTGCTCAAAACCTTTCTGATACCACCTTAACTGAAGAACATAAGCTGAGAGCAATCTTTATTGGAGCGGCTGCCAAATATTTGTCATTATCTTTGAAAATCCCCAATGTAAACAGCCAAGAATGGGCTTCTTTAGCTGAAGTAATAAAAAATTTACCAAGCCTCTCGCCATTCTTCGCCAAATCTTTCCAGTTTTTTTTGTAAAAATACAAGAAATTCATTAATCTAAAGACAACTTAGACTTGCCTGTTATATTTTTTATGTCTGTAAGATTGGTTGTAGTTTTTTATTGTGGTTATGTTTCTTTAAATTAAAATATGATTTTGATAGGTCTTAAAAAGGAAATTATTGTTAAACGATATTTATGTTTTTATGAAACTCAATTTTCTTTTCATATATTACATATGGTATATGTATGACTTGTTTAAAAAAAGACCTTGTCGATGGGAAAAAAGTAAAAATAAAACAATCAATAAGGGAATGTGATAGTCATGTGCGTTAAGGCGTGTTCAATTCTCAATATTTAGGGCTTAGGTTCGAATCCCGAGAGGGGATGGTCATTTTTGGACAACCTCATTGAAAGGATTAGGAGGATGGACAGACTAATTATACGTTATAATTACTGGAATGAACACTTGTCCGCTTATCTACAAATAAATTACGCAAAGGATCCATACTCAGGCTTAAATAAAGTCTTAAAACATATTTCAAGTTACTCGGGAAGGATGCTAAAAATATCTGCTGGGATCAAAAGCGTAGTTTGCTCTATAGAGAAATCTCTAAGATGGGAATTTCCCACTAGAGATACCATAAGTGATTTAGAAATTAAAACTCACGGAATAGATTTTGCAGGTGAGACAGAAAGCTCCACTTTTTTACTCAATAAAATGGCTTTTCTACGTTTCAAGAAAGCGTTTGGCGATTATGTTCCGTGCACAAGACCTATAATTCCTATACGTTTACGTTTATTCCTAATGGACGTTTCTAGTGTCCGTAAGCTCTGCATCTCTCCGACCATGGAACCTTTTAGCGAATACTTAAAGAGAAGAAAACTTAACCTCCCTGCCATGAAAAGCATCGAGGCAATAAAAAACAATTTGCTCTCATCCTCCGAAAAATGGTTAAAATACCGAATCCTCACAGGAACACTCGAATTAAATGCAAAGTTCTTTTCTGGTGAAAAGAAAAAGTGTGGTTTTTGCAAGGTGAAAGATGAAACCAGCGAGCATTTTCTTTTCGGATTTGAGAAACTTGCCCCGTTGTATACTGCTACCGGCGATATTTTAAGCGAGAATTTTGGCTTCTACCATTTGAAGAGAGACGATTTTATTGCCTTTTACCATGGAAAAGAACAACATATCATCAACGCGGTGATCACAAAGACACATCACTTGCTCTACGCGAAAAAACCTGCTTTAGACAGTGATATCAGCGGCGTTTTACCTACTGTCAAACTTCATTTAAAGACTTTAAATTTTCTAAATAATACTTCATTACATCATGTTTTAAAAAAAATAATTTTATAACTGTAACGTTGTGTTTTATTTTTTCCTGCATTGTTTCTTTTTATCTCTTATTGATTTGTTGTCTTTTATGTGTCTGCTTGTTACTCTACCATATATATTTGTTTTTAGTCTTTTTGTAGGTATTGTGCTACCTTGCGTATATTTTTTTAGGGTAGTTGTTTTTTTGTTGATATACATGTCAATAATTACATATTTACTTTTTGTTGAATAAAGGATCGCCAGTTGGCAAAAAAAAAAAATATATATATTCAATTGTAAGTTTAGAGATTTACTATAAAAGTATCCTTTGAAGTAATAAAATAATTACTAAGTGCACAAACGCCACATTTTGACTGAGAATCAATCAAAGTGTTTTTGATTAGGATTTTTGAGTACATTTTAAAATCTAAAAGTTGCAATTTTTCGTTTAAAAAACCTTTAATTTTTTTTTATTGACAGAATACATTTTTGCCAAAGTTTTTCTAAGGAAACATTTTTTAAATAAATTGTGTTAAAAGAGATTAATTAACTCATATATTAAAGATTCTACATTTTCTTTTGCGTTATATGGATTTTTTGCCTTTGAATAAAAAACAGGGTAATCTTTAAAAAATAACGATCAATTAAGTTCTTTTTGAGATGCAGTATGGTTCCATTCATGTGGCAATTAAGTTTTTACATAACTTGAATTGAACGACACGTTGTATGTAGGATACACATCAATTAACAGCTTAATATTTACAAATATTCATCAATATAAATGAACTTGTACTTAGGAATTTTGTTTTGCTATTTAAGGGATTACTCTAATGGAGTTGTATGCTATGAGTCCTCACTTATTTTCTAGAAAGTAAGAATGTGAATTGGTAAAAAGTAAAAAAATCATAAATAACTTGTGTAATTTTTTATTATTAAAAAAAGTCTTTAAGTGAAAAAGTTGTCCACCTTGTCAATTCTGATGGCCTTGGTGTGATCCTGTGTGTTGGTTTGAAGGGTGGTATGTAAGTACTTTGTCAGAAAGCTTAAGAAAACTTATATCCCCGGGGATTGATCCAACACTAACTACTTGTGGTCATCCAACCTATTTGGCTGATCATCCTCATAAAATTTCAGGTCTTTCGCATTCAACGGGAGGACATTCAAGTATAGTTTTTGGCTTATGTGTTCATCCAGGAAGTGGAACATCCTGACCTTGTTAACGGTGTTACTCCTCATGTTGTCTCCTGCAATGAGCTGTAGAAGTCAGAACTGCTATACTTTGATGCACCACTCAAATACGTGGAGAATCTTATCCATAGGTGGTTCTTAAAAATATCATGAATTCCTATATATCAGTCCTTCCAATGCCTCCTTCTTCTTTTTCAACAACGTCGTGGGTATCCTTTGGATCAGCAGATCGTTATTTACTTCTAACTGATACTACTTTAGATACCTTCAGATCCAAACCAAATTCTGAAAAACAATATGAGGTTTGTTCATTATTTTGAATATAAAATGACAATTTTATGGCTTTAACAAGAAGTGGGTTTAAATGGACAAAACAAAAAGCTAAAAAACTTTGGTTCCGGCGGAAACAGTCAAAATCCAACTACAGTAATTTTAAATAACAAAAAGGAGGAGGTCAACAAAGTCGAAAATACTTGGTTCAGTAAATTATAAAACACATTAAAGATAAGCCTGGAAACATGGAAAATATCAATTTGTTACGAAAACGGTCAAAATACGACAAATAACAATTTTTTCAAATGTTTTGTTGAATTTTATTTAACCCTTTAAACGCGGCTCCGTGAATTGTTATCCGATTTTCTTCAAATTTGAAATATAATCATCCTTTAACCTTATTTGAATTTACCCCAAACGAAATTTACCGACTAAATTCTAAGTCATGTTTTTGGTATGTTCCACTTTTGGGAACGTTGGCGCTTCTAGTACTACAATTTTGTACATTTTAATATTGTTCTTTATTTCCTTTATATATGTATTTTTCAACATTTTTCATCGACAATGGAACTTTTAATTGTTGGAATAAATAGGACTACATACCTTGTACAATCTTTTAATACACTTTGTACATTGAATTATAGTATTTTTCTGATATAAGACACACCTTTCTTGAGTACATGATTACAAAAAAAATATTTATTCTGTCAAGTCTTATAACTCTAGTGGACTTAGAAATACTTCCTCCAAGAGGCATTCGATTACTTTGACGTTGTATCAGAGTCAATATCCCTCCTAAATTGTCGATGGCTCATTTTATCGTTTTGGTTGGCCAAATAATAACATTTAAATACTCCCACAACCGACAAATTGAGTGGAAGAATAAAAAGATTCCACCACCGTTTTTGAGCATGTATAACTAGTCGCAAATATTTACCCCACATTTCAGAAATATACACTCTAATTGTCTTCCTGGTTTTGTGTTTTCCGAAATAAATATCGAAATTCTATGTATATCCATCGGAGCTACACATCATCCAAATTTTATAGCCAAATCTTACTGACTTGTTCCTGATATAATTTTTTGCACCTAGTAATCCACGATATAGGATCATGGATTATCCACGCTAAGTTTTTCGTAAAATCCACCACACTGGAAACAATTTTCTTTTACCATGTCAAGGGTAAGATTTCAAAACTTCATATTTTTCTAATTGGGAGTTGCCATATAATTGTCAATGTTCAGTTACTTCAACAAGAATGGAGTCTTGATACTAATATTCGTCGTCATTTTCTTCGTCACTAGGTATATCCCGCTCACTATTCGTTGGAAAACCTAGAACCACAATCTCGATTTCCTTACTTTTGATGTTTTCGATCTCCTCTATAGCACAACTGAGGAAGTCATGGGGGATATTTTAATAGATTCTCTAAATCATTTGAACAATAAAATTAATCGAAATAAATTATAAATATTAATAACTTACTATTCAACTCGGTCATCCATTATAAAAGTAATTATAACACACATTTGTCTTTTAGTTTTATGTACTTATATGTACTAACGTACGTAAACTAAAGGGAAACAAAGAATTATACGCAAACACGTAGAGCATGAAAATGAGTACCAATAGGCGCCAACGTTCCCCTTTTGGGAACATCATTTTAAAAGTCGATTTTAGTCTACTAAAATATTAATATTATTTAAAAAAATTGTTCAATGCAAATATTTAGTATATTTGCATATCAAAATAGTTATAAAATAGTAATACTACCAGTTTTTAACCCTATTTTTCTTATTATCAAAAGATAAGTTCAAAATTTGATAAACTCGGTTTTTTCAAAGCACTCAAACTAGTATTAAAATTAGTTTTTCGTTTATTTACACGTAAAATATTTTGTTTTCTAAGCCTTAATTTATAATATAAACTCATTCAATTTTGTTTTTATTGAATATGACGCGATGCAGAAGACTTCAAAAGTATGTTCCCAAAAGTGGAACGTTGGCGTGTAAAGCGATAAGATCTAAACCCCTATCTTGCTTCGAAAATGGTATACGATAAGATATAATTTTCAAGTTAGAGTTTGTTTAGCCTCCAATTTGTTCTTATTTTCCTCAGGCAACCCTTACCGGTTCCAATACAACTGATTATATTAACATTGTCATTTACCTCTTCTTCATGCCACCATATTCTACAGGGTCTTACATGTAAATACGTACAAAGTTCAACCTCGTCTAGATCCATAAGGAGTGCAAGTAGGGCTTAGATATTGCACATGTGGGAGGTTTCGTGAATGTACTGTCGAATTGCACCCGAAAACAAAACAAATACACTGATACGGAGATGGAGTAGACCCGGACGGACACGGTCATCGAGTTGCTGTGCGCAGGGCACCGTCCTGCAGCCATCATCAAGTTGCTCAAGTACCCCAGGAGGACGGTCTACGACATCACCAAGAAGTGGGAGGAGTCAGGGATGTCCAAGAGGAAGGAGCACAAGCCTAGGAGTGGCCGAATCTGCACGCCCACATTTGTGGCTGGTCTCAAGAGGTCCATCAAGTCCATTTTGGATCCGGAGGATATTGAAATTTGTGCGGATTTACCTGCATGACCCTGTAGATAAAGATTGTGTAGCCTCAAATTTCATATTAGTGACACCCTCTAATAGAACTTCGTATATTTTGTATTTATATGCGTGTGTAAGGGTAGTTTGTAGAATAAAACAAAAAATAGGGGATGTTTTTTAAATTATTATTATTACTATTGTTGTTTTTTACCCCCTAAATTGAATAAAAATACCCTTATTTGTTATATAGAAGATATTCTTTTTAAATGATGAGTGGGGTTGAGTTGTCTCTCATAACAATGGAGGGGAACACATGTCACTCTTTTTTTAAATGACAACACCAGTTTGAAAGGCTTACCCCTTATAAAATGATATTTACAGTCGAGTGCTTCCATAAAATATACTTATAAAAAGAAAAAAGTACATATACTTTTTGAATGAAACTACCCACCCCAAAGGAGATAAAAAGGGAGTTATGTTTACATATGAAGGCTAAAAGAAGAAAAAATATTCAGAGTCATATTCATATTATATTTTAAAGGGTTATTTGTTCAAAAATATTAGATACTTGAATATATGTATATGGATAGATAGATAGATATATACAGGGTATAGAAGCAAAACGTGGACTCTTAAATAATGCTAATTTTCTCAACAAAAAAAATACAAAGTTGGGTGTTTATATTTTTTGAGATTCAGATTTATTAGCCTTTTAAGCATAAATGATCAATAATAAACAATTGTCAATTCTCAAAAATGAGCGAGCAGGACGCGAAAAAGGAAAAGGATCTCAGATCTGCTTGACGCGAAAATTGAGGTGGTAAAGATCATGGATATTGTCAAGTGCTCCAGGAGCCTTTTTTACAAGATGAAAAAGGACTGGGAAGGCCTCGAGAGGCAAGCAGGGAGTGGTAGTCACAATTTAAAGAGGATTCCCGAGTTCCTGGAGAGACTGGAGAAGAAGATCAAGGAGGACCCCACAAAATCCATGAACTGCCTCTCCAATTACTTTTCTATGGACCCATGACCATCAACCGGGCAGTGAGGGGGGATCTGGGGCTAACCTCATACACGAGGACTCTGAGGCATTTGTTGACTGAGGATATGAAGAGGAAAAGGCTCACAAGATGCAAGAAAGTCCTCAATTGGTTGAAGGGTAATGGCTCCATTGTGAAAATATACTCCTACAAGAAGATTTTCATCATAGACCAAGTCTACAAGAGGAGGAATGACCGGTGGCTTGGGGAAGCAACAGAAAAGGTACAGGGGTGTACCGTACAAAACATCTGGCGCAGACTATGGTCCTGGGAGTCGTGGCGTCAGACGGGAAGAAGATGTCTCCCTTCTTTTTAAAGGCCGAGGAGAAGATTCGCAAGGAGACCTACTACAAGGTCCTCAGGTACACAGTTTTGCCATGGCTGAAGGCCAATTACCCCGAGGGAAACTATGTGTGGACGCAGGATGGTGCTCCATCCCACACGTCGGGATGCCAGAAGGTCCAGAAGCCAACGTGGCTCATTTTTGGCCGAAGGACATGTGGCCCTCCTCCTCGCCGGATCTGAATCCGTTGGACTTCGCCGTGTTGGGCGAATTGGAAAGGAAGACCAACAGGACTCCTCAATGTGGATGCTCTAAAAGCCACTATCAGGACGGAGTGGGACAACATGTCGGAAGAGTTCCTCATCAACTCCTGCAAGGTTTTCCGGCGCCGTGTGGAAGCTGTCATTGAAGCTGAAGGAGATCACATCGAGTGAGAATGCTCACAAATGCCCTGCCTATTAGTTTTGTTAAAGATAATAATTATTATTTAATTAAAATAAAACTAATTTATTACTTTTCTAAAATTATATCTCGAGTCCACGTTTTGCCTGTATACCCTGTATATATATATATATATATATATATATATATATATATATATATATATATATATATATATATATATATATATATATATATATATATATATATATATATATATATATATATATATATATATATATTCTGAAAACGAAAAGGGACAAAAGGGATGTAATGATTCAGTGTTCTTGTTTTAATAAAAATTCGAAAAAAAAAAATCTGTACTGATCTATACATTTACTTATCTATGAAACATAATTATATCCCTAGACTTTGTAGAATTTAAGGATCCCAGTTTTTAAAAACAATGATGATACTTACTTAACGTTCTTTACACACTTAGTAAACAAAAGTCTTATAAATATAATGATTTATCTCACTTACAGGATCAATGCCAAAAATAAAGTGTGTTTTCTTTGTAAGTCCGTGAATTATTTCGTTGTTCCGTTTGCCACTACACAATTCATTAATTGAGTTCGAGTTCATATTTTGACTTGTGAAATGCCTTTCAGTACACAAAGATTGCTGCTTTGAAATTAAACGAATCCATAAGCATAAAAAATATATATTGTCTTTTATTTGTAATAGGTATACAAAATAAATAGTTCCAAACTATATCTTCTGCTATGATAAGAATTACAAAAAAATAAGATTTTTTAAATAAAGCCGTTTACTTTCAACAAAGAAGATGAAAAACCCCTCAAAATTACAGAGCTATCACCCACATTCATGAATTAAATAATATATAATTCGTCAACAAAAAAAATAATAAATATAGCAATTCATATACTGCAATATTTAAGGTGACCCATAGAAGGTATTAAGGACTCAGTAAAGCTTCTTTTTCTCTTCAAGTAAGGTAGTATAACCCGGCATTCTTTCCTGAAAGATCAATCATTTACGCTTAATAAATAATCTGCTTTCTAATCAAACGCACACGTTATTTATATACATATTACTAGGACTATCAATCATAAAGAAATTTCACCTTACTGTAATAGGTTTCAAAGCACATTCAAGGCCCTTATCACATTATTACCTAGCTGCCTTCTCTTTTTTATGCGCATGTAATAGAAATTGCTTTATAAATTCATAGAAAGAAAAAAACATTTAAAAATATTTTTATTGAACTCCATACAAATATTGTGCCTTTGTGAATATTTATATTAGAAAAACACTTCAATTAAAAGAAGAAAATTATCCAAATTTTAAAGGATTTTTCACATCTTGTAAGGGTTGAAATTAAAATCTAACTCTGACTGTTTTATTCAATTAGAAACATAAATATTTTTAAAGAGTGTCCGTAGTTTTGCAAAATTAAAATTATTACTAACATTTTTTTTTAAATATGCTGAACATCCCTAAAAGATAATAATAGTTATAAAATAGTAAAACTAGATTTGTAAAAGTCTTAAGTAATACAATTATAGCATTACTTTCGATCGAATTAATTTGACATGAAAAAAGTGAACAACAATAATAAAGTAAATATTTTAGGAAACATTTATTTTTTAACCAATTGTTTTTCTTGCACAATTAACCATAGTTCTTCTCAAGTATGTTGTATTTCAGAAATATGGATTACTTGAAGAGGATTAACCATTCAGGCATTGCGTGTTATAAAACATATAAAAAATGTTTCAACTTTTCGAAATATATCTGGAATCAATGCTTATTCAACATATTCTCTAGAATATCATTTTGAACTAACCAAATTAAAGATATTTTTCTTTTCTTTTGCAGGCGTTTAAAACTACTAAACTACTTCTTGTGTTACATATTTTGTATGAAAGTCCAGAATACTTTGAATTTGTTCTTTGTTAAAAAAATATATATATTTACAAATTTGGAAGTCAAAAGTGAAAATCCTCCCTATAGTTTTAAAGATATACTTTTTTTAATTGACTCTTCCAGTATTAAAGTCAAAATATTTATAATGAGTGGATTGAATATACATTTTATGTTTTTGGCTATTAAATGGTGCTACTTTAATAAATGCAAACAAAAACATAATTTAAAAAAATGGACAGAAAACAAACATATGATAAAATAACCAGCGTAGAATGGTAATTTTACCATTGTTAATATATCATACACAGTATATCATAAAAATTAAAAGTAAATAAAACTATGAAGTCATCAGTCGACAGAAGCTTTTAACATTATTAATTAAGATTTATAGGTTTTTATTAAAAATACTTTACTTATTTGAAAGTAAATGTAAAACATGATAGTTTCGAAATAAATATGTAATAAAAATTTACACATATTATATTCATAATTATTCAATTGAAAAATATAAAATACGATTAAAAATGACTTATTATTTTAAAATTTATCAAGATTAGGTGTATATTAAATAATGATATTTTGTAACAATTAAGGTGTTCGAAGATGTTTTAAAAAATGCTTTGTGAAATTCGAAGAAGAAAAAGTAGATTGGAACTGGATGGATATAAACGCAATGAATCTCCAAGGAACATTTTCGTACGTGGAATATTCATTAAAAAGCGTTGTATGGTGTTGTCGTCGAAACTGTAATTGAGCTGTTGACTTCATTTGTGATATTTATCCTTTTGCAAGTTAATTATGAGTGTTTGGCAAAATTTTCAAATTTCAACGGGAGCGTTCTTATCGCATATTTTTTGCATGGGAACAGACTGTATGGTGCCACTCAGGTTAGTATATAAGGTGAGTAATCGCGCCATTTCTATCATTCATTCTACTTGCCGCTGAAAATGGAGACACCCGACTTTCGCTCTTACTTCTTGATCCGGATCAAGCTCGCCAGGACAGTCAACGAGATCCACGGGGACCTGCTCTCTACCTTCCCTGACTCCTGCCCTGGCCTCTCCACCCTCCAGAGATGGCACACTGAGTTCGATAAGGGTGTTTTTGCCCTGGAGAAGAAGACCCGTCCTGGACGTCCCCGGGAGACGAGGATAGAGGAGAATGTGGCCCGTGTGAAGCGCCTGGTCGAGGATAACCCCCGGATGACCACTCAAAAAATTGCTGCAGAGGTGTCCCTACCATCTACAACTGTTTTCAGGATTCTGACGGAGGATCTAGGGCTCCTAAACCTCCTCAGCGTGCTCGTCCCTCACCAGCTCTCTGAATCCAACAAGACGCAGCGAGTGAAGTGCTGTCAGGACCTCCTGACGCTGTTCCAGGACCACAGGGAGGATTTTTGGGGTCTCATCTGTTATTCCAGGACGAGTCCTGGTTCTACTGGGATTCGACAGAGCGGAAGCAAGTCTGGGCGGAGCCCTCGGGGGCCCGGTTCTCGACCCCCGTGTCAAACAGACAGCGAGGAAGACGATTATTCTGATGGGGTTCACCTGCAAGCCGAGGTGGGTATCGATCACTGCACTACCTGCCGGGACCACAGCCGACCGGAACACCATGATAGAGTACCTGAGGACGACTGGGAAGCGCTTTTTCAGCCTGAAAAAGGACAATATCCGGCTGAAAGATTGTCTCCTCATGTGGGACAATGCACGTCCCCACACTGCCACCGCGGTATCGGTGCACCGATACCAGGGAGTTCCTTACCCGGAGGGACGTTGAACCGGTGAAACAGTCACCCTACTCACCCGACCTGAACCTGTGTGACAGGTTCTTGTTCCGGAAGTTGAAGCACCTGCTCCGGGAGGACGAGTTTGGGGGTCACGAGGAGGCTACACTCGCCGTTCAGCGGGCGATGAGGAGGGTCAGTGAAGACAAGCTCTACGACCAACTCAGGAAGCTCTGGGGACACTGCCACGACGTCATTGCAGTCGGAGGGGATTATGTGTACTGATTGAGAAGTTTTTTTGTTGATCTGATGAAAATTTTGTGTTTTAATTGGTCGACCTCATTATTTATGGAGCAACCTAATATTCAAGTGTATATACAATCATAACTAATTATAATACAAATAAATACTTAGGTTTTTCTATTGGTAATAAGAAAATTACATCGTTGAATTATCAAATTTACCGATCGTTTGTTAAAAGGTTAACTAAGACAACCATGTCTCACTTATTTAGCTAAGACTCAAATGCAATTAGGCCCTCTTCCCCCCCCCCCTGATAAAAGGTATACATTTTAGTAAGTAAACATTTGAAATATACGTTTTTTAATTATGGCATTTAAACCTAAAACTATAATGAGATAAATTACATGAAAAAATAATTATTCAATATATTTAAACTTCATAATATAATTAAGAGGGAAATAATTTGATAATATATAATTGGTTTTTGAGTAATTCAATTAGTATAACACTAACATTTTAAATCGGAGAATCAATGCCAGAAATTCAATACTCATGTAGCCATATGTTTTTACATTTTTATGGCTATTTGGTTCGTTAAATTTGTATCCAAATGGATATAAATAAGCATTATAGAGTGTAAATTAGTCTATCGAAACTAGGATCTTAACAATGAGGTTGACCAAAATTGACTTTTTCCTCTCAGGAGTTGAACATGTAATTTATTCAAGCTAATTTTTGGCATTACTCCGTTCCTAGAAACGGTTCCGGTTATGCTTTCAAGAAGAATATCTATTATTTGAGTGAAATACATTACCCTATATATGAAACAACGGATTATATCATTGGGGCCCATTAAATGCTGTCAAAATACAAGCCAATCACAAACTGATATAATTTGGCTTTGCGATGAACAAGAAGCAAAAAATATTAGCAAAAGAGAAATCACTCGTTGAATCTTCATAATCTTTTTGTATTTCAATTCTTAAATGACCAAAATACATGTGTATATTAAAAACCAAAAATGGCATTTTAGTAAAAACAATAAACTTTCACATAGAAACACAAATAATGCAACTACATAAAATATTTTATCAGCAATTTTTGGCTTAGATGTATAAGAACCTCTAAGCTTTGAAAGTGCTCATTACTGTCAACGGAGTATTGGAATCGTCCTTGAGATAAATATCTCCCTTGTTGTAGGAAACTGTCAGTTTTTATTATATTATAAAAAACAAGTGAAAGCCTATATTTTAGGAGATTGTTTGTTTTAACAACATTATACAAAGGCTGTGCTTGACTTTGTAGGGTTTTGTGGTTAAAATATTTTATTGTTTAACATTTGGGGAAGAGGAGATGAGGGGGGGGGGGAGTCTTCTTTATGCATGAATAAAGCTCAGGAAAATACTATTAACAAATTTAAAACTTTATTAAACATTATTCATATAGTCTAATGAATAGGTCTATGCATGTATGCATGTGACTTACATATACTATTTATCCCGCATATGCATACACCTTCCTACTAAAACCGATTATCATAAACTAATACAATAAAGTTAAAAAGAGTATGTAGTAACATTTTAATATTTGGATGAAATAATTTAGGGCAAAGATATAAACATATTTTCTCAGATGGTAAATCCCTTTCATTTTTCAGTGTTTTTTTTTTTGCCTATTTGGTTCTATCGAATTGCATCCGATTGGATATAAAAAAGCATTATAGCATTATATTTAGTCTATCGAACCTAGGATCTTATCAATGAGGTAGACCAAAAATGACCTTCCCCTCTCGAGATTCGAACCTACGCCCCCAACATTGAGAGTTGAACACGCCTTAACACGCACGGCTATCGAGCTCCCTCACTTTTTTTGTACTTTGGCTCTATAGGATTGGATCCCTGCTGGTATAAATAAGCATAAACCTAGTATCTTATGAAAGAGGTTGACCAAACTGCACTTTCCCCTCTCGGGAGTCGAACCTGCGCCCTCAACATTGAAAGTTGAACATTATATTTGCATTATAAATAATGTATCGTGCAAATCATTATTGATATCCCATTTTATTGTTCAGCCTATGTGATGATAGGAAAATGGAAAATTTACCTCATTCTTGGTCATTTAAATGATTTTATATTTCATGGTATTTCTATCATGATTTTAAACATTCATCGTATTTCACAGTTTTTTCATGAAGTATAAAACCTAATAAAAAGTGTTGACATGTATAAACTAAAATATGTCAAAAGTGAAACTGTGCTAAAAACTAACGTCTACAGAACTTTTTACAAACAAGGCTATATTTTACCTACTTTCACCACATTATCACTTGTCACAAGAAAGTTTGACATATAAAAAACGCTTCTCAATATTTTTTTTAAATATTAAAATTAGAGAAAATAACATGATTCTTTGATTGAAAAAGTAAAACTTATATGAAAGAAGAAATGAGAAGTATGAACATGATCATATAAATGGAAGAAGAAAAATTGTTATAAGAAATGTGATAAAAAATAGCTTCATTTTCGTCTAAACACATCACAGTCAGAGTTTCATAAGTTCAATATTTTATTTTTTCAAGTCAGTGTTAATATGACTGTATAACTTGCAACAGGAATGAGAGAAAATTAAATACATAATGAGATTTATTGATATTTTACATAATACCTGCTTTTTAACATTACTAAAATCAATCACTTCATATAAGACACAAAAAACAGAATATATCAGAGCGTTTAATTTCCATGTAAATAAGCGTAATAAATCAGGATACAATCCAGCACAATAGGTAATTTTATAAATCACAAACCATCGTCCACAACATAAAAGCTAAGATTCAAGATTTTAAAAGTATTTATTTATATACAAGAGCATTAAATTTAAATAATATATTTTATTATTAGAAACCATTATTTCCAATTTAGGAGACCTTAAATATGAAAATATTTTTGTGCAATGATTTCCAAAAATAGATATAACTGTCACCAGACAGGAAAAACAACAACGTGTTTTCGTTCTGTAAAACTAAATAAACATATTCTTAATAATACTATTGTTAAAGTATTTGTTCTGTGTTCTAACTATACTTAATGCTGTTACAATTGCTAAGAAATCAGTAGCTCAGTATGTTAAGGCGTCTTCTAAGCTCTCAATTTGTAGGGTGAGGGTTCGAATCCGAGAGGGGAAGGTAAATTTTGGTGTACCTCATTGAGAAGGTCCAGGGTTCGATAGACTATTTTAGATACTAGATTGCCTTTTTATATTCAGTCGGATGCAATTCTGTGGAACACAAAAGCAAAAAACTAATAATAAATAAAACTAAATGATTTGAGGTCAAAGCATTTTAATTCGAATTTAGCTTTGTTTTAATGAATAATAATAAATATGTTTTCAATGATGTTAACCTGTACAAGCTATATCAATAAGCATGTATTGATACAGTACATGATCGCTTTGCAATAAGTGTAATTTCAATACAATATAATAAATGAAAATCATTCAATTCAATTAATCAAAGTAGACTTCCTAAAAATATTTAAAAATAATTAATTAATAGTATTTTACATCGAACGACGCAAACATATTTTTAATGTAAATTCATATTAAAAGAATTACTTTAAAAATGGGGTTGTTGCTGAACTCTCTTCGATCTTTCCACTAAATAAACTCTCAAATGCTATTGTTGGTATGTTTTTATACTTTATATGTATGATTTGACGTTTCTATTCTATAGATTTTAGTATGTACCTTAAGATCTTTTTATCTTTTTTTTTAATTCGTTAAATACTTATTTTTGATGTGGTACTTTTGTTTTAGAGATTCAATTTCAAACTAAAAGTTTTGATTTTTGTATTAAGGTTTTATTGTTTATCAATAACAGCCAGCAATATACAGAGTGTGATAGCCATGTGCGTTTAGGCGTGTTCAACTCTCAATGTTGAGGACGCAAGTTCGAATCCCGAGAGGGAAGGTCATTTTTGGTCTACCTCATTAATAAGATCCTAGCTTATTTATATTCAGTTGAATATATTTCTGACGAACAAATAGGCAAAAAATATACGGAGTGAAATGAGATGTCTAATATATCTTACCACAGAAGCAAAAAGTTATAACTTTTAAATCCAAAAATCGCAAAAAAATAATTTTATGGCCTTCCATGTCTGTGAAAAAGCACATAGACAAATGTGCTTACACGATGCATACCCATAATAAAGAACACAAATGTTAATAGTGATAAAAACATCTCCCCCCCCCCCCCCCCCAAGTTGTCTAAGAGCTCCATGAAGTTATCAAGTAAATGGGATATATCCCTTAAAACAGTGCAATGATTTTCCACAAACGAATATAAAAAGAGCAATGCAACATATTTACAAGCAATAAAATGCTAGATTTATGACCAAAATAAATCAACTTGAGAAATTAGATTGCAGCTACAGAAGAGGAAAAACAGTAGTGGCGGTGGAGCTGAAAAAGAATAAAAAACAAAGAAACATAGGAGTGAATGCAGTGGATAAAAGATAAATTCACTTTTTGAAGAAAAAACAAATATTTATTTATTTATTTTTATGTTTGTGTGGTCTTTATATATATATATATATATATATATATATATATATATATATATATATATATATATATATATATATATATATTACATTCTTTCTTTTAAAACAAACAAGAATTTATTACTTATATTGTTTTTCCCCTGCTTCTTTCTTAAGAAAAACAACATTTATTTTTCTTTGCCCTTTTCCTACTGCCTTAATTGGGTAATTATATTTAGTCTCCTCTTTATGAGGACTCTTACAATAAAGCGTAATAAAAATATAAGATTTTCCCCCTTGTTCCAGTCATAAATAATAATAATAATCATAATAAAATAAGTAAATAGAAGTATTAAAAAAAGTGATGCAAGGAGAGCTATTTAAATGCCCTATTTTTCTCTCTTTCTTGTTATTACTAGATTAAATTTCACCTCTATATACAAGGAGTTCCATGGACCATCGTATCATTTATACCATCTGCTCATGGGTTCGAGGTAGGACAGTTTTTTATGTATCTCTATCACTATTATCCTCTCCGATCCCTTGGGGAGAAGAGGTAGTAGTTTCTTATATATATATATATATATATATATATATATAATATATATAATATATATATATATATATATATATATATATATATATATATACAGGCTTGCACGCGTTCTACTTTTTCCCCGTTCCGTTCATCGTTCCGTTCAATTCTTTCCGTTCCGTTCATCGTTCCGTTCAATTATTTCCGTTCCGCAGAACACCGTTCAATTTTGCGTTCCGTTTAAAATTGGATTTCAAAAAATTCTCATAAGAAGGCCCTTTACTTTTTACTGCATCCTCGTATGTATCGGGTATAAATTTTAAACCAAGCTTCAATAGTTTCGGCTTGAAGTTAGTTACCGCAATTAAAGTTCCAAAAACTTTACAAACTTCGATAATATATTTAAGATATAAAATTTTTGAAGCACAGGCTCGGCCCGAAAAATTAACATATTTTTTTACCCCGACCGAAAAATGTTACAATATGAAAAGTCAAACATGTAAAAATCCCACCCACATATGGTCCACCGAATTTCTCGGTCTATACTACTCATAATTATTGCGTTATCTGTGAATAATTACGAAAAGTTTATTTATTTACAATCTTAAGAATAACATTAGTTTATAAATTACACTATTTATTTACTGCTAGAAGGAGCTATTTTGTCTTGTCCTTCGCAGTAAAAGTTTAGATTTGGAGAAGAGTCTCTCCGAACTGGCACTGGGAAGTATAACATTATATGGAATGAAAATCTTTTTAATCCTTTTATAAGCAATAATTGATTCCATTGCCTCAGACTCAAGCGGTCATGCTCCTGCTTAGCTGAGTCAGTCTTCTTCGGCCTCTTGGCAAAGAAATTGCCTTTTTCTTCCGCTGCTGGTTCTTGCACAAGTTGACTAAAAGGAAAATCTCCCAGTTCTTCGGCCTCTTCCAGTAAATAATTATTTGCTAACTGTTGCTTTGCGATGTCTAAAAAGCCTATTTTGAACTCAGGGAGATATGCTGAAGCAATTAGCATCTCCCTACGTTCAAAGCAGGCTCCAAATCTTCGTTTGATCCCAAAAGAGAGTGCATCAATTAACACCCTACACCTGGACGCAGCTTCCCTCTCCTTAGTTTGGAGGTCAGAACGATAATGATCGAAAGGGATAAAGAGTGAAATAAATAAAGTTCTGTTAGTAACTAAATAATTAAATATAGTGACCGACAACAAACCTGATAAAATTGTATATACATACTAAAATCTAGGTTGGGTGATTTCCTCTTGAATATTATTTGAACGGAACGCAAAAAGACAAATTTTAGCGTTCCGTTCATCGTTCCGTTAATTTTTTCCGTTCCGATCATCGTTCCGTTCAATTTCTTCCATTCCGCGGAACGCCCTTCAATTTTACGTTAGTTTAAAACTATACTAAAGATTAAAAGTATTATTGGGAAATAATGATCTTACATAATAGAACATCAATTTAAAAGGCATGCGTTAACCAAATGTGAGAAGCCTTAAAAGATATTATTACATAGAATTCGTAGAATTTGCCTTTTAAATCATATTATCCTTTTCATCTATTTTTTATTATTGACCAAGTTCATGAAATATATATTATATAGATTATATATGTATATAAAGAGAGTTATGCTAATGCGAATTAATCATACATACATATTTTAGTTTATAATTGAAGCATCGTAGACGAACAAATTATTATAAAATAACTACAAGACAAATCGATGAAATCTTATATAAATTACAATAAATGGATCAAGACATTAATTATATAAATTCTTTGAATTTTTTTTAAAAGTCTTTTGATGATGTCCTTGTAGAAGGGAGAACGGGAAGGGAAATACTGGATTTCTTGGGCTCCATGAATTATCCTTTTAATTTATTTGACAATAATAGTTAAAAAATGAACAAATTGAAATAGAGATTCCCCTCTCTCATTTTGAATGACTAATAGCATGGAACTCAGCAATTATTCCAAAAATTTGGCATATTCTGAGATACATTCCATTTTCAAAGGATTTGTGCTGTGATATTTACAGTATAAGATCAGGGTTAATTTGGGGAAACTCAAGGCCCTATGTTTCCCAGAGTAGAATAGACACCAAAACGTCACAATGGGGACTAACCGCTCTAAACGTGGAATGTATGTGGAAAGCATTTAATCTCTCATGGATGAAGAGGCTTTTCACAAATCACGACTTCTGGACTTTAAGAATAAAAAAACATTTTAAATAACACAGGATACCATTTTTCAGAAAGAATCCATGTGGGGCCTACAAAACTCTTTAAAGCTCTGCCTCTGTGTGGCTCTTACTGGAAAAAAAATGAAACAATCATGGAAGTCAGTCATAGATGGGATCCTTCCTCTTTTGGGTTCAGATGAGCCATTAAACGAAACCCCTAGACTACTTAGTCGTATGGAATTTCTCAAAGACTGCCACCTTACCTCGGTTGGTCAATTCCACAGAAATGAGGAAAAAAAAAAAAACTTCATCTTGGACTTTAGGGTGAAAAAAATAATAAAAGATCGACAAGAGCCTGAAACCCCGAAGATAACCCACTCTGATGATCAACCCAAATTAATAGAAATACCTTCAATAAACGACAAATATAGGGAGAGGTGTTGAAGGTAGATGCTTACTGATGATGAAATTATATAAAAAAGAATAATCACACACTGTTTCCCGCGTTTTGTTCATATTCAAAAAACAAGTACGCTCCCCTCCTAGCACCATAGACAAGCATATGGGATGAAGTAAGAATGAACATGAAGCACAGGGGGAAGAAGGAATGCAAAATGGTTGCCTCTTCTTTCTAGGGATATGTTCATCCCAGAGAACAGACATGTTCTCTCTTGGCGCCATAAGGCAAGTTGCTAAGATCAAATTAAACAACTATGAGCTTGTAATGATGAATGATGCTAACATAAATTATATTTTATTATACTAAAATGATAGGATTGATGCGACAACTACCATATAATAAAATACTTTATGTTAAAATATTATTCAACATAGAAAATATTTTTTTATGTTTATAAGTATTTTCTGCATTTATATTTAGCGTCACATATATTATATAAAAGTATGTTATAACAATTATATTTCTCAAAACCTATACCGAATAAATTGATATACTACATTCAATTTCATAAAGAAAGCTATCTGGCATTGAAAGGTTTCACCAATTTCTTGATAAATGAAACTATAATGTTTCTGTCTATTTTTTAAATAGACTTTATTTACATATAAAGTAAAAAGCAAAAACAGCTTTTAAAATCAAATTCATTCTTTTTCCTTGTTTTTTTAGATATCAACCACACCCTAAAGCAAGTACAAATATTTATTATAGTTATTTATAGCCTTTATTCATGAGAAACACTTTTCCTTAGGACCGGAAATGAAGGCCAGTTCGCTGGAAGTAATACCTTTTTCAGGAAAGGCTATGTTTAAATGAAACTAATGACTTTAGATTACATCTTGTTCCTATAAATTACACTTCGTTTCCACCTTAACTACGTACATTTCAGTCATGTTTTTTTAAGCTTTTTTGAATAGCATTATTTTAGATGGTATTATATTTTTTATGCTAAGTTAAAAATATATATATATATATATATATATATATATATATATATATATATATATATATATATATATATATATATATATATATATATATATATATATATGTGTGTGTGTGTGTATGGTTATGAGTATATCAAATAAACCTTCAAAATCAATATTCTTTTCACCACCAGATTTGTTGCCCTAAAAAGCTTAAACTTTTTCGAGATTAATCTTTATGAAATGAAATGCTTAATGTAAGCATAATTAACTAATATGTGCGTTATGAAGAACCTTTTTACCAAAAGAGGTGAAGGAAGGAATAAAGTATTTATCAAAATTTATATATTTTTTAATTACTTGTGTCATATGAAAGTATTTGAAGATAATATTTTATCATTTATTTCTAACTCAATCATTGTGGAACCAAAAAATGACTTATTAATTGCCCACGAACTCTCGAGGCAGGATCGGGCCTAAATAAAAGTGGACTGTAACTTTTTAGGGTGGAGAGGAGTACACCAATCCCCTTTGTATATTGAATCACATTCCAATGTGGACTTTATACGATAAAATAAAAGTTACAATAACGACAAAACGGAAGAATAAAGCACATTCAGACACAACAATATAAATATATGACAAAAATGACAACTAATCAAACAAAATATCTAGTAGCTGTTAGACTATATAATAATATAACTTTAAATACCAGTAAGTAGTTTCAATGACCTTCACATTACTCTTAGTTAACCTTGCCGAGACAAGCCTCGAGTAAGTGGATAGGGGGCTCTTCATCTTCGTCAGTGAACCAACATTATTTACAGGGTCTTACAGGCAAATCTGCACAAAGTACAACTTCGTCCAGATCCATAAGGAGTGCAAGTAGAGCTTAGCTATTGCACATGTGGGAGGTTTCGTGAATGTACTGTTGAATTGCACCCGAAAACAAAACAAATACACTGATACGGAGATGGAGTAGACCCGGAGGGATACGGCCATCGAGTTGCTGTGCGCAGGGCACAGTCCTGCAGCCATCATCAAGTTGCTCAAGTACCCCAAGAGGACGGTCTACGACATCACCAAGAAGTGGGAGGAGTCAGGGATGCCCAAGAGGAAGGGGCACAAGCCTGAGAGTGACCGAATCTGCACGCCCACATTTGTGGCTGGTCTCAAGAGGTCCATCAAGGCCAATCCGGGGACGCCCATGTCCATCCTCGCCAGGAAGCGTGGGTTCCACCTGTCGTCGTCCCCTTGATGGACTCTGTGGCATCCGGGACCCCGTACACATTCCAGCAGGACTCGGCGTCCGCCCACACGTCCAAACTTGTGCAGTCCTGGCTGAAGAAGAATGTGCCCAACTTCTGGGACTTCAACACCTGGCCCCCCAAAAGCCCCGACCTGAACCCATGCGACTACTACTTGTAGGGGAAGTTGGAGAGGGGGTTGTACGCCACACACCACAGCAATATGGCATCCCTGAAGGCCTCCATCAAGTCGGAGATAAACAAGATGGATCCTGCGGAGGTCTCCACGGACTGTGAGAGGTTCAGGCGTCGTTTGGAGGACCTCCTTGAGGCTGAGGGTGGCCAAATTGAATAGTAATCTTGTTTTATGTCTAATAAACAACTTTCTTATTCAAAATATGTATCGCTTTTGTTCCCATTTTGGATCTGGAGGATATTGAACTTTGTGCGGATTTACCTGCAAGACCCTGTACGCATTTCATAATTTTTTCACCTTTCTATCATCATCATCATTAGGTTAGGATGAAGAATAATTAGACAGTTTTGGTAGTAAGAACTCAAATAATTTTATAGTAGATATTTTATATTTCCTCACTTATTTGGACAATTCCAAAAATGAGTCATTTGAACAACGATAACGTTCAGACGAAGGAATGTTTTATTAATATTTTTATTCGTATTATTACTTTGCTATCAGAAAAGAAATATATATATATATATATATATATTGCAGAAAGATGTGAAGGAAAGAAAAGCAATAATATTTATAGCTAGATTTTTTCTGCTTTTAGTAATAACCTTTATATAGGAAAATACCTACGTAGGTGTTGGTGCTACAATTACACATAAAAACAAGGGAAATCACATTACTTACACATACCCTTGCCTTTAACTAAAAAATTATTTGGCAGGTCTCTACAAATAAAATGTTTACTTTATATCCATACCCTTTGTTTCTTCTTCTGAAACTGTAGGTGAAGGGGAGAACAATTTCACCGCTCACTTCATTGCTTTGAAGACGAGGCCCTGTGTTTGTTTAGATACGTATTTGTACAACGTGTATACAAACTGCTTACATAAGAACATAAAAAGTTACAAGGCAAAAAAGTGTGTACTACAAATAGGGAATTGTTTAAATTATGCGTAAATTCCTTTATACAAAAAAGCTAGGTATGGCGGCTAACAGAGAAATATTGGATGCAAATTAAAAAACTACTCCTGTTGATAAGGTTGTCCATATTTGTACCACGGGAAGGAGTAAATAAACCTTTTCAGACTTCTTAAAATTGTGTTACGGATGATTTAAATATTTGAAAAAATCAGGTGTTTGGAAACATCAAAAGAGAAATTAAGTAATAAAGTGTGTCCTTTATAAATATGTACCAAGGACAAACTATCGAAAGTAAAGCCATGCTATACTACAGTCAGATAGCAGATTGTGTAATATTGATAAGATGATACGGGGTCATGTCATCACAAGTAGCTTTATTATTATTATTATATTTTAATTCCACAGTTCGATTTTACAGAATATACATAAATACATAAAACCAAAGCCAATACGTTAAAACGAAACAAAAAGAAACATTATGGTTTAAAATTTTAGCAAAAATTATTATTCAAAAGTTGTGGATTTGTATATAGCCTATCTATTGATAAAGAAGGGCATTTTTTTGTTAAATTTGTTAATACACTGTTAATATATCAGGGATGGTCAAGCGTCACAAATCTTATTATTAATATTTGTGACGTATCATAATGAAATTGTAGAAATAGATTTGATGACGTAAGTAGAAAGAGTTACTTAATAAAATGTTAAATTCCCACTTGCCCGGTGTGACGTCATTAAAAATCGACTACAAGAGAAGTTAGTTCTCTTTGTTATGTGGACGTATTTTGTTTCTCATAGTTTGAAAATATGAGTTATTAGTGTAAAGACTCCCTAAGAATGTATAAATACATATGACTTTCGGGAAGTTTTAATGGAGTAAGTTAAAAGGTGGAATTATAATTATACCTTTTTTCCTGAGCTTTGCCACGACCTCCATTAAGCTCAACGGCCTCAATGAAGGAGTAAGTTGATACGCTTTGTCTCCCTTACCTATAGGTATATACCTCCGGTATGAACAAGAGAAGGTCTTCTTGATAAGGATTCTTTTCAGTGGCCTTTGTGTGTGTTTTGTATAGTTCTCTCTATTTATCCTTGTTGCCTCTGCCTTGTCCTCTGTTTAAAAAAGTCTCTTGCTCTCTCTGATAAGGCTATCAAATTTGTCATCTTTTTGAAAGTGGAACAAAGTTAATTAAGTGTATTATTATTATTGTTTTTTACCGCGTATTCGGTTTGCTAACAAAGTGAGGCCGAGTACATGCTTATAAAACAATGGGGATTGTAAAATAGTGTTTGTAGTTGATTAATTTAACTGCAAACTTGATAAAAAAGGTGTATTTGTTGAATATATATATATATATATAAGGGGGGCGTTCAGCTAAATTCAGATAACTTTCAACTGAATCAAGATCAATAAAAGGGACAACCTAAACAAGTTTTAATGACATTTATTATGCATTAAGGTACTTGCATACAATTTATTCAATATTTCTGCCCTCAGGAGTAATGACGGCCTCAATACGGCTCCTGAATGCTTTACATGCGGCGGTAACGTCCGGGCTGGGAGTTTGCTGGCCTGCCTCTTGATGGAGGCCTTGAGAGGGGTAACATTTGCATGGGAAGTGGTGCAGGCATGCCTCTCCAACTCCCCCTATATGTAGTAGTCCATGGGATTCAGGTCAGGGGAGTTGGAGGGCCATATCTGGGGGTCCCAGAAAGCAGGGACGTAAACCTGGAGCCACTCCTGGGTCTTCTTGGCCATGTGGGCGGGGGAAGAGTCCTGCTGGAAGAGGTACCTCCCGTTGTAGACGTCCTCAGAGGCCTTTTTGTCCATCCAAAGCTTAACAACCTCCTTTAGGACGCCCAGGTACACGTCGATGTTGATTGGAGGTTGCACTAAATAGTATTGTGGTTTGTTACAAAAAACAGGGTTGCTTTTTTATTTGCATGTAATTTTTTACAAGGTTCTTAAATACTTTGAAAGCTATATTTGAATGCCAGTTTCCATATTACATTTTCTCTCCAATATAGTTTTCAAATTATATATTATAAAATGTTTCATAAAAATTTAAAAAAGGCAAACCTTTTTTTTCTTCGTTACAAATCACAATATTTTTTTGCGCAATCTCGTCGGCTATATGTTTATATATTTATTTAATATGATCAATACTTCGTCATACTAAATTGTTCTTTTTTTTTACTTTCATCCCAGATATCGAAATTATAAAAAACTGTTCTGAAATGCATTGACATATACAAAAAATATATTAGATATTGATTTACAATTAATAATTAATAATAAAAGTAATGAAATCTGGGGATTGAAAGATGCAAACAGGTAATTAAAAAAGGAATTAAGAATGATATAAGAAATGAGGTAGTAGCAATGATAAATAAATACAAAAAGAAGGCAAAAAATAAAAGTTGAGAAGCTCCATCAACTCCTCCCTCGAACCCATCTTTGGAGAGTTTGTACATCGCCAAGGATGCCCGTGCATTTTATTAATTATAAAATTCAATTATTTGAATTCAAAAACAAATAATATGATACTTTATCCTAATTTTTATTGGTGAAACTTTATTTTCAAAAAATCCGTTGTTAAACTCTCTCCATATAAAACAATTTCTTCTAATTTCAATGGATACTGCAAAGTTAATTTTATTATTATAAATTGTTAAATATATTCTTATTTAATGAAAATGGGCCTCCTAAATCCCAACATATATAAATTAAATGCCCTCATGTTGAGAAAGTTATAATTTCTAAGCACTCCAAAGTTTCTCAAACATGTCATACGGCTTGCGTGAAGAACCATGGATTGAAAGGATAAAGAGGGGCCTTCTTTTATTATTATTATTTTAACCCTCTAAAAACCTTTGTTTAGAATAAAAAACTATAAAAAGTCTCTTAAATAATGCGGGCATTGAAAAAAAACTACCCTTCAACTTCTTTGCGACACTTTTTCATGCTCTCTTGTTGGCTTATTAAATGGTAAGAAGTTTTTTATGCAAGTTTATAAATTGTTTGATAATGCAGGTAGTGTGTTTAAGGACGTGTCATATTTCGCTGTGCTTTTTTGGGAGCTAATTTAATAGATTATATAGTAGGGGGAGGGAACTTTTATTTTGTTGACTTCATGAAAATAATTAAACCGTTATACAAGGAGAGAGAGAGCACAAGAAAAAGGACACATTATTTAACAAGTTAAACGGTATTTTAAAATAAATGTATTTATTAGTAAAGCGTTAAAGTCAAGTAGCGCATGCATAACATAAAATTCTTCCTTTTTTCCCCAAAGAATTGGCCAAATTTTAGTCTTCTTTAGCCTGCAAGGGGCGCTTTGATGCTAGAGCTCTTTGATAATAATAACAAAGTCTTTTTATTATTGTTGTTGTATTATTGTATAATGTTGTAGTGATTTGATATATTTCAAATCATCAAACTTAATCCCTTTAAACCGGTTTTTAATAGGATTGTGACGTAATTTCATGGACTAGCGACATCTAACGTTAAAGCAATTAATCAAAATTTTGGCCTATTTTTTTTGTTTACTTTTTCCTTGCATGCGCTACTTTACTTTAACGCTTTATTTCAGCCGAAAATCAGATTTTTTTAACACAGTGCATTTTGTAAATGCTGAAGCATAAATTTAGCAAGTTTTAATAACTAAATAGTCAAAATGTGAAAGCAAATATTCCCTCATACAAGAAAGGACAATAAACACAAACTACATGCAAAAATTATTTGTTTATTTGGATAAAAAACAATACGTTTTAAAGATTAAACTGCTATGGTAATCTCATGGTATGGAAACATTTTTTTTAAATCAGGGGTTTATCACAACATATTTTTCTTTGTAAAGTATGTTCCATTTCTAAAGTATTAAATATTAAACGAGTGATAAATTTAGCTTGATATTTACTTTCTGATGGACTTCATGTTCATTATGAAAGCATGAGGGGAAAGGTATTGTAAAGTAGTCCAAACCGATATTGATTGTGTATTAATAAACAGAATATATTTTGTGTAATACATCGGGTTTTTTATACAGGATTTCAGATGTTTTATTAAATTACTTAAGTATATTATAATTCATTCAAACTTCAGTTATAAATAATTTACATTTGATTTATAATTATTATAATTTACTATACATTTTGGAATTTTTTTTAAATGGTTAAAATTATATTCTGTTACTGCAAGAAGAATACAGTGTAAAAAAAATACACTAAAACATACATAAACATAATAAAATAAAATCAAATTAGGATAGTTACGTAATAAAACATCAATGAACATTATAATTTAAAATTATTGTCCAGATAAAAACCATAT
>CP045896.1:146237-179330 GCA_013387185.1 Caligus rogercresseyi
ACTTTCCAACGCTAAAAACAACAATGATGCATTTGATTAAGAAGCTCAACTGATTCTGAAGGGCTTCTGAAGCTCTTGTAGATTCAAATATTTCCGAATCAGTTGAAGTTCTAGTCTACATATTAGATGATCGCAGTAAAGAAGGTCTGGCATCGTAAGCAGGTTCGACTGCCTCTAACTTTGACGATAAATATTCAGAACTTGGATCAAAATAATGGATGACACCTCCTACCATGAAGCATCGTCTTGGATCCATCATTTATCAAGAGGTGGACTACACTAGTCCATCAAACAATTTCTTTGAAGTTATTAAACATTTAGAAAAGCTTATTTCGTGGTGAAGAATCGATCGTGGAACTAATCCCATCGAAAGATTCTTTTCAGTTCTTCAAAAAGCCCACCTGCCTGTCTCACTGATATGCTATTCTGTCAAATTACGCACATTTTTCGAATTCCTTGTTTAAATAAAAATTACAACTTGTATTTGCTTCTTTCAAATTAAGATAATTGTGAACTAAGTAGGCAGCTTATGTATTAACATTACTGCAGTAATGAATTATATGTTTAATTTATTTTATAGTATTATAGTGATTACTTACATATAATCTCATTAAGTATATATATATAATAAATATATATATATATATATATATACATACAAGGTAGTAAAGAGGGGTATTTAGTACATAAAACCGGGGGAAGAAGATTGTATGCTGGTACTGAGCTTATAAATGTTGGGGAACACAACAGTAAAGAGGTGTATTTAGTAAATAAAAAATATATACTCCTTACTGTCTTCTTCCCCACCATTTATAGGCTCAGTTTCTACATACAATCATCCTCCATGGTTTTATTTACTAGATGCACCCTCCTTACTGTCGTCTCCCCAGCATTTATAGGTCAGTATCTACATATCTTCCCACTCTTTAATTCACTATACACATTTAAAGCCATAAAATAGTTATTTATTTGTTTTCTTGGTATGACGTTATCATTACTTTCTCTTTCTATTTTTTGTTTGGGGAAGACGTCGGTAAGGATTACCAAAAAAAACCATTTTTGTTTTAATTTCATCACTAATATCTAGAACCAATTAATGTACATTCGCGCTGACGTTCAAACCAATTTTTAAATAACAGCTCCTTCTAGAATTTTTTATGGCTTAAAAAAAAAATAAAATTAGGGTACTCAAGTGATGTTTTAAAGTTATATAACATAATTATCTTAATTTTACACCTTTTTTTTCATACCGTACATTTGTCCCTGAAAATGCGTCATATAAAATAAAATATTACTTCTTTGTCTCATATTAGGAGTTTTTTCTTGACTCCATATTTGATAATCAAATATATACACTCAGAGAGTGCAAACCTCCGCCGTCACGGGGTCCTTATGAACCTCCGAGGCGGATTTTTCACGACTGGGGCGCGTAGAGGGACGGGGAGGTTCCCTCGACGGAAATTCCAGAGGAAGACGCTCCCGGCACCAGATTTTACAGCACAGCGACATCTATTGGCAGAGTAGGCTAACTTGAAATATTATTAGTATTTAGCGCGTTTTGCATCTTAATTCTGCACTCAGAAATGCCAAAATTTAATCACTGGTTCCTTTTGACATTTTCCAACAACTCCACAAAGTTTCATCCGAATCCGTTCCGTACTTTTTGAGTTATCCTGCTTACAAACAAACCAACCAAACAACAAACAACCCAAAAAACCACACCAGTGAAAACAATACCTCCTTCGGCGGAGGTAATGATGTGGTTACATACATAAGCTATTACAGAGTCAATGTTAGTATTTTCACAGCTCTTTCTACTGATAGCAAAATAATAAGCTCACAAATTGATCATATATAATTTGGTAATTTCTTTTTTCAAAATGAACAATAGCAACAGTTTTGCTTGATATCGAAATCAATTGGGGGTGGGGGGTCAAAAACAAAATCTGTTTTTCTACAATCAACTTTCGAGGGGATCGAGGTGTGATATCTTAATATTTGGTATATATATATATATATCCAATTAAGATAAAGGAGCCTGTCATGCACTAGATATTAGTAATTTTGTGAAAAGAATGTAATGGAATACTTTAGATTTTCTGTTTCTGTGTTTGTTATTTTGTTATTACTTTTTTAATAGTTCATTTGAACTCTCAATTATATAACGTAAACCACTTCATGATAAGATAATGTGTTTCATCCACTTTTAAAATCAAGTTTCTATGATCTAATACCTACAATATCATAACGCATGTTTATATCCTCTTATATTCCATCGAATAATGCATATGAATCCCAAAATTGCAGATTACTATATTTATGATGTTGAAAAGGGATGAGTTCAGGAATTTAACTGTCATTGAAACAGGATAAGTAGAAAATGTAACAAAAAGGATACCAAACAGAAAGGCAAGAACCTCTACATAGTAGTTGGACATGATGACTCATGATTAAAGAAAACTTGTGACTAGTTGTTCAGCATATGTATGTCTATAGTACGTATTAAATATTATAAAAGCGATAATTTGTCTGACTTCCCTAGAATTAAACATGATATATATATATACTCTGCGATGTGAACACATGAAACATCTGTTAATTATTATTATTTAACTGCATATTTCTCCGTAATATGAACAAGGAAGAAGTCTGGCTCGACACTTCATCACTTTCTCATCAGAAAGAAAGTTGGATGGATGGTTGACATGGAGTTTTTAAATATACTACATATGTATGTATGGATTTTTGAATTGCGGCCGTACAACACACACGTAATTCGTATCCGCATGAAAAATATATGAAAAGCTTTAAAGCTAGTAGGTAGAGTAAATGGGTCAATCAATAATCAAGTAAGACGTTAGCTTAAGAATGTTTTTGATTATTTTATTTAAAAAATATTTCGGTACGAAATATGAGCCTATCCTTGAATCTTAGAGAAAAAACTCATGTATCCTAATACCCCGTAGATAAAGTCTTGTTTAGAGTAGTTTTGTATGCCCATTGGAAACTCATTGGATTCCAATTCCTCTTGCCCTGGCCTACAAGACGCTGGATGCCGCTACATCTTCTAATATATTCTTATACAGCTAACTGATTCTTTGTGTACAGTCGTCACTCGCAAAGTCGCGACAGCCCGGATCCACTACACGACCACCACGATATATATGAGGGTCGCGGTGTTGATATATATTGAAATTGAGGATTAAGGAATCATTGTCTCTGCAGTATCTTTGTGGATCAAGGATGGATTAACAAGAGATCAGGAGGTGTCACACATATTAAGGATGAATTACAATAGGTGAATATTAGACTTAAGTTTTTTTTGTGTGAAAATTATGCCAGTGAGTTCTATGGGGAGGTTTTGCCGTGAAAAAACGGGAGCCAAGCCGTCGTCGTGTAGTAAAGAACTGTGAGATGTCGAGGGTCGAAGTAGCGAGGGCCGACTGTATGTACATTTATTTTTGACTTGTTATACAATTTTGAAATACTCAGTTTGGACTTATGAATATTTTACACCTTTTTCTTGGGTTGTTTCCAAATGGTATTTATATTTTTCATATTATATATTTATTGTATGAAGGTTATACGTTTATATCTACATATACCTAATAACTTATGCAATACTAGTATATTACCATAATAGCTAATTCCAAAATAGATAATGCGAAATAATAGCTAATCCCAACAAGCTAATGCCACAATAACTAATGATCATATAAGCTAGTGCCATAATAGCTAATCCCAAAACATCTAATGTATAAAATAAACGCATGACTGATATTAATGCATTTCTAATTCTATTCATAATGTGGGCAGCCTTCATCAATCACGAAACCTTTTTGTTTTGTATTTCTGGGATCAATGAAACAAAATAAGTTTCTTGCAATACTTTACAAACGAAACAAGCATCAAATGGTCGTTCCCGAGTCCAAAAACACATTGAAGCATCCCACATACTGCCATCGGAAAAACTTATGTCCTATCGTACATTGCACAATTCAAGAGTAAAATGAGGCTACTGCCAATAGTCTCATTCTAATCTTGAAACTGATTGGACTCCGGACGATCATTTGTTGCTTTTATTCTGGGTAAAGTAGTACGAGAAACCTATTTTGATGATTGATCCTAGAGATATAAAACAAAAAAGGTTTCGTGATTGATGAAGGGCTGTCCACATTACGAATAGAATTAGATATGCAAAAATATCAGTCATGCTTCCAGACTCTCATACTCTAAGGCACTGCATTGAACAAACCCCGACTAACCAACCTATCTTACAGACAACCAGAAGAAAATAACGGGATTATAAGTACGAATGGTCTGTTAAATGACTAATTATGATTTTTATCTTGTGAATTGCATTCATCTTCTAATATTACACTAGCAAGGAAATTATTCTTGTCTTATAAGATGTAGCAGAAGGTATTATTTACATAAGCTAGACAAAAAGAAATCAGAAAGAAAACATGTGTTATTCTTAAGAAAGAATATATACACATATGTATCTATTCAAATATACATTACTTAAATTCTCATGGATTTAGTCTACATCATCCAGCGTTAATAGGATTTTCCCGCTTCCTTTTTGAATCTCTTTATTGAATTATCTTAATGACGTCATCAATTTCCCTCGCAACCCCTTCTTGTTAGTATAACAAATAATATACATTTATCTTCAAACAAATTGATTAAGACTTTTTGGGGGTACTCATCCCGCCGTCCATGACTACGACGTATAAATGGCCATGAAAGAGAAGAAGGAGGAGGTGGAAGGTCTGGGGTCCCTTTCTCTCAAGAGAGTCATTTTACATCATCCTTCAGGAGCGGTGGACATGGAACCCTTGGGAATATATTATATTTTAATAATAAAAGAAAACCGTTCATGAGGGGATGGAAATTAGATATGATTCTTCGCTTCCGAGAGAGGAATAATTGAATTGCAGAGGAATGAGATATTCTAGACGAGAATGAGTCAGATTTGTAGAGTGGAGAGTAGTACATGGATAGAGTTCATAGTATTAGTACACTTACACATCGTCATATTGCTTAATAAATACAGTCGGCCCTCGCTACTTCGCCCCTCGACATCTCGCAGTTCTTTTACTACGCTCCCGTTTTTTTCACGGCAAAACCTCCCCATATGAGCTCAATGGCAGAATTTTCACACAATATATATCAACATCACGATCCTCATATATATCGCGGTGGTCGTGTAGTGGATCCGGGCCGTCGCGACGTTGCGAGGGACGACTGTATATGTGAACTTGCGAGGGACGACTGTATATGTGAACTTGCGAGCTACTACCAAAACAGTTTTTACTGCCTCGAGCTAATAGTGTTATGTTATATTCTACTATTGACAGGCTGTCCAATGCTTCTTACTTCTTTTGTATATTTATGAATATCCGAATTTTGAAATATTTGAATCCCTCCAATTTATGGCCAGACTAAGTTCAAGTCCTTTTAATAAACATATACATGTAGCCAACAAAATTTCACTTGGAAAAAGGATTATGCTTCTATTGTTATAACAGAAACAAATAATAATCCCTCAAGTGGCATCTTCCTCCTGGATTTGGGCTAGTAATATCATCAAATTCATTCCATCAATTTCAGCACAATATCTAAGCCTGATTAAATCAATTGCTAGAAGCTATCAACGCTTTATGTCAAGAACGGCCTTATTGTTATTATTTTTAGCTTTGAACATCGTCTTATTGTCCCTTTATAAAGGGTTATTTTATTTCTAGGCAGTAATTATGAACTAAAATGTTTATTTATGTTTTGTTTTTACGCAACTGTCTAGTTTTATGTTTTTATTTATTATTGTATTATATTATGCGTATTTTATCTACAAGGTGTGTTGATGATGATAAATAAAAAGTTTTAACCAAAAAAAATATTTTTGGTTTGTATGTACGATTTAATTTTTTATACGCAAAGGGAATACGTAGTTTTAAAAGATATGAGACACGTTAATGAGGTTATCCTTTATTTTAATTTTACTAAGGCATTAAAGACGATTTAATGGATTGTTTTTTCTCTCTTTGTTTAAAGGGATATAATTTGATCTTAAAACGTTTATTCTTATTTAGGAGTAAGCAGAATGCGAAAGCAAAATACTTGGTGTCCCACAACAACCTATAAATATCTGGCTACTCAACAAAGAAGAAAATCAATCGATTTAAAGTGGTCTTTGATCATGTGTAGCGAATTAAAATCGCTGCCCCACTTGATAAAGGAACAGATTAGCTTTGGGAATATAATTTCGAATCCTTCCAATAAATATCCAATGATGTCACCTTTCTTATGTTTCATGCAAAATAATCTCTTAAAACGACGTCACTGGTTTTGATTGACATTGTTATTCCTTAAGACTTGACATTTAGACATTGCTCAAGGGATATTCCGTCCTTCTCTTCGTTGTTTCATCGAATTCAGATTTATATTTCATCATCAAAGCAATAATATAAGATGACTCCAAATCAAATATTGAATTGAGTATTTTTTTTTAGTCTAATGTGGATCCAGTTATTATATATGTTGGTGCTGTCATATAAGATATTATTGTGTTGCATAATTGATGTATATGTTATTAATTTTTCAGAAATACATGATATCTTGTACAAATCGTTGTAGAGCTGCATTTTAATGGTTGTAAGTACATATACTAAAGGTATTAGATATAGTTCCTATTTTATATCTAAATCCTCATTGAACTGGCATACATAAAGATGTTTCTGACATTATAATCCTATTATTTCTTCATAAATTGTCACTCGCTGGCACCCACGCCTTTTTATTTTCTCAAAATGAAAGGTTCCAAGATTTTTTTGTGGGTGTCTACGCACTTTAAGGAATTACATAATACGAGTATATAAGTTATGATCATTCGTAGTTATCTCTGCTTTTATTTCATTGTATGTATATAAAGGAACTCGAATAAGAAAAGATCACTAAGTCGATCACTTAATCGGTAACTATCCCATGGTTTCTAATGCGAAGGAATTCGGTGAGAAAGTATCTCTTAGCAAAGAGATACTTTCGTGCGTAAGGTATTGAATATCCAAGAAGTTTTTTGTTAAATTTATTTAAAAAATCGAAATATCTCCTCTCAAAGGGACTTGGCTTCGAACTGATACGTTTGACAGGAGCTATTATAATTACGTCATCAGCATTTCCATCACTGTGACCTCAAACTTTACTTTTTGAATACCATTATTCTGGGCTCATGAGCCGTAGGGGTGTATGGAATAGAGACCTAACGGAATTAATCCTTTCCTATCGATTTAATTAATGCAGAACTTCTTTGTGTAGACCATCCGAATCTATCTAAAAAAAGAAAACGGCAAATTTTGAATTCAACTACGGATACACCACTCAATTTAAAATATATAAAGTTTATTTGCACAAAGACCAGAGCTTCACGACAGCCAGCCCCTCTCAACCAAAATAACATGGTAGCCAGTATAAAAAGGGAATATTATCTCTGTGTTGGTTTACTTAAAATAATTTAATCCTTTTTGAATATTGAGAGAAATACAAAAGTGAAATTTAACATTTAAATTTATTTCTTTTGTAAGAAGTGTGAGCATTGTTTTTTATAAATGTTTAGCATAGATAATGAATAGCATGGAAATTGAGCATATATCATGAAATAAAAGTTAAATAAAGATAATGTTGCAATGTAAATGAATCAATGTATTTTTTTAAGTATTTAAGTATTGTTTATAGTCTCTAAAAAATAGGTTAAAGTATGAGTTTTGTATATAAGCTGTTTGTCAACTTATGTATAATTTATATATGACCTACATAAACACACACACACATATGTATATAATAAAGGTATATATATATATATATATATGTTGTGTTTATTAGGTATAAAAATATATTTATTAAAATAGAATATAATATCGTCAAACAGATAATTAATAGCATATTTAATGACTTTTAAATCTAGTTTTATTTATATATATATTTTTAGAAAACTACATAATTCCCCATAAATTTAATTGTCCTTAAAAAATGAACACTCTTGAATTAGTTTTCATTGACTCTTGTAACCAAAACAAGGTGGTCTTATGTTATGAAAAACAATTGTCATCGTGACAAATGAACCGCAGCGATTTGCATCGATTCCATTAAATGATTGAAGACAATGTCCTTTTAAAATCATTCTTTTTAATTGGAAATTACCTTCTTCTTTCTTCAAGGGTCCTTTGACCACAAAAAAAATCAATTCCAGTTCAATACAATTATTGTTAATTGGTCCAAACACACATGGTAGTGTGGTATATTGATATATTATTTTCAATGGAGCTTTAATTAAAATAATAACATCCAATGTGTCATTCCTCTTATAGAAAACAATTCTCCAAAGAAGAAAAAAAACTTATAATTGTAATTACTTTACGCAGAATGACTGAGTTTTTAATGAGTAATTGATTTTGTCGGTATGCATAACTTAAATATGTTCAAAGTAATATGCTTTTCATTAGGAAATTTTAATGATAATTAATCAGAAAATAAGCGCTAAGTTAATTCTAAAAAGATAAATTTTAATTAACTTTTTTAAGTAGTGCGAATAATCGTTTGTTAGTTTTTTTTAATCAAGAATATTGTGTGGTTTTTTTAATATACAATTACGAAGTAAGGATTTTATTTACTTTTATACTGGACCGTACGAAGAGAGATAATTTTATTACCACTAAAACCCGATATTTTATGTATAAAATGAGATCTACTCGAGTTCCTTTACCTAAAAAAATTACTTCACTGTTGATCATATTGTTAATAAACACGACGTTTAATGTATTTAATAAATATGATAAGATATATTATTATGTGAATAAAAAGTTATATTGGTTTTAAAAAAAATATATATACTATATATTTATTTCTACCATAGGCCTGTGTTTCTTTTTGTATAATATTAAAGAAGATCTACTGAGGCAATCATATCTTCTCGATGTCCTTGACTTTCTCATTATGAATATTTAGCGTTTTCCAATCTATTTAAAGTAACGTCAGATGTGCCACTGTTTACTTAAGTTACTGAGTCTCTTCTGAGGAGTAGGGGGATCATGGACTCAGTCCTTTTGAATAGGAGCAAGGATCGACCTTGCTATCCAGGAGTGAACGAGAAGTCACTCAGTCCTATAAAATGAAAATCAAGTTTATAAAAAAGTTTTCATTAGTCTCATCATTTATGACGTCAGGTTAAATACTTTCATTTAGTAAGATCGGATAACCTACATTCTATGACATTCTCAAAAAGCCTCTTTTTCATTATCTTATGGTTTATCTTAAACTGACCCAATATACATAGAGATAAATATATCAGAGAGAAGGATTCAACCTGCAGGACAGAATGGGAAGTGTGACGTCACTAAAATTATTAATGACGTTACTCAATCAAATAAATAAAAATGGAATTGGTAGAGATATCAAAGAAATTATTTTTTTAAATCATTATTGTATATTTTCTCCCACGAAAATATTTATATAATTAAGTGACTAGTACAAAATCATCTTTCTAAATTACTTGACGAACAAATGTAGAATTCTCGGTATCTTAGACGAACTTTTAAATTGATATCAAGTATTGGAATGTCACTTTTTACAATGTCATAATGTAGTGATGACCATGAGGATAATATTCTCATGTCTTATGAAACAGCAGTTCCCAATTGACCTGATGGACTAATCCAATCATGAGTCAAAGAGAACCCGAATACAAATAATTTTTTTAAATCATACACTTAAATTAAGAAAGTTGTAACCTCAAAAGAGTAATAAAAAAATAGTAAACGAACAAATGAATGGAACGGAAACAGTAGCCATCCAAAAACTAAATAAAATGTATAAAACAATGATATTGCTATTGCCTTTACATAAATTATCATCATGGACCCAGTTTTTGTATTACAGCTCATATACTTATAAGTCCTTCATGCCCTTCTTCAATCACCCTTGCTTTATCTCTGGAACTTCAAATAAATGTCCGCCAAGTGCTTATCGTGTTCTTTTCCCTGCGATATTACGTTGCAACAAACTGGATGCCTGTAAAAAAGTTACATTGTTAACTAAGTTTTCAGAGATCTCTTTAATATCTTCTAATGGAATCGTATTCTTTCAATCCTAAGTATTCAACAGCGAATTCCTTGTATTATGGAAAAGTAAGCTGTACACAAATCAATATGGGCAGAAGAATAACGTGCTCTGCTGAGATTAATCAAAGGTTATTAGGCGGAGACAGCTGTATAGTGATGGTGACAGAACCGCCTTTGATTAAGGGTGGATCGAGTGTCGTCAGCTTTACTGGACTCAACGTCTTTGCTAATCATAATTCGAAGTCAAGAGCTGCTATTTTGACATCTCCAGATATCAGCATCACTCAAATTCCAAAATTCTGCTCAAGGGACCTTGTTGTGTGTGTAATAAAGATCGGCAATAATAAAAACCTATTTATCGCCAGCTACTACGCAGACATTACCAAAAACGATGTTTGCGGAGAAATAAGGACTCTTGTGGAATACTGCGAAAGAAAACATGAGCCTCTATTGTTATGTGGTGACTTCAACGCCAGAAGTGAGTTTTGGAGCGACTCTATCACTAACAAAGGGGTGAAATGCTTGAGGAATTCATTGCTGCACATAATTTGGGACTTCAAAATCGAGGTTGTGTACCTACGTTTGCCGGTGGTATGGGAAAATCTATTATTGATTTAACCCTAACTAATCAGTGGAGTCATCATCTCATTTCTCTATGGAAGACTGATAAGGAGTATTCTGGATCCGACCACAGATTCATTATGTTTGACATTGGTTCAGTGAAAACTATATCTGATCACTTGAACTTTAAACATGCAAACTGGAACAGTTTTAAATGTGATCTCGAATCTCACGGACAAGCAGTGTCACAGGATCTTCTAAGCTCCAATGACATTGATTTTGAAGCGAACAGTATCACAACTACTATACTCGAATCTCTTAAAAAATCATGTGTCGTGAAGTCTGGAATGATTCGAAAGGCCAATCCATGGTGGAACAACCAATTAAGAGAGCAAAGAAGAAAAGTTAAATATCTCGAACGCAAAAAAAGGTTTGCTGAATACAGAATTGAAAAACAACTCTACAAAACAATGTTAATAAAAGCCAAGCGAAATGCATTCAGAGAATGGATAAGTAGTTTAGAAGGGCCTAAGGATCTCTCTAGATTAATGAAGACTCATACTAACCGAACAAATATCCGTGTTGGTATTTTGGGAGACCTTGATAATCCAAAGGAAAGTCTACAGTTGCTATTATCCACTCATTTTCCTAGTTCAACAGTCAGTGACATGGAAAATCCCCAAAACTTTAGTCATACGGATTCTTTACCCCTGTGGATCATTTTGGCATAAAACATGTTAAAAATGCAATCAACAGTATTAAGTCAAATAAAAAACCTGGACTGGATAATATACCTGGTCTTGCGTATAAAAATTTGCCTGACTGTATGCTGGAGCGGTTGAAAAGTCTTTACAATGCTGTTTACAATTCTGGTTACACCCCATTGATTTGGAGAAAGGCGAAAGTCGTGTTTATTCCCAAGCAGGGAAAAGATGATTACTCTGATGCCAAATCCTTTCGCCCGATAACACTAACAAACGTGGCCTTAAAAATTCTCGAGCGTATGGTGCTTTGGAAAATTCAGGAAAACTCCAACATTGTTCTACCAGACCAGTTTTCATTTACTAAGGGCAAATCAACAGACACAGCAATTAGTAGATTAGTGGACTGCTGTGAAAGCAGTTTCCACAGAAAGGAGGAGGCTTTGGTAACCTTCCTTGATATACAGGGTGCCTTTGACAGAATTAATTTCAATCACATAATCGATGCCATGAACAAGTATGGTTTAGATCAAATTACAACTCGTTGGTATAATAACCTTCTGAGGTGTAGAATAGTTATCGCCCAGCTTGGTGGAGAATGTGCGTCAACGATTCCGACAAGAGGCTGCCCACAGGGAGGAATTTTATCTGCACTAGCCTGGAACCTCGCTTTTCAAGAGGCTTTAGAATGCTTAAGAAAGCCAATATATAAAGTTGCATATGCTGATGACCTAGCTTTATGTATTAAGGGAGCTGATCGTCAAACGTTAGTGCAACTTATGCAAGAAGCCCTTGATAAGCTATCTCTTTGGGCATCAAGTAGAGACACGATTTTCAGTGCTAGTAAATCTAAGTGCATGCTCTTCTCTAAGAAAAGAAAAGGATCAGTGTTTGTCCTTAATATAAATGGAACTGTGATTGAGAGAGTCAACTCATTCAAGTATCTCGGGATTGTCATAGACTCCAAACTTAAGTGGAACGAGCATTTGAAACACATAACTGCAAAAGCAAAAAGAAGTCTCTTCTCATTGAAGACGTTCATCGGTCAAGACTGGGGATTCAGTCCACTCAGGTCTAAGTGGATCTATGAGACCTATGTCAGATCGGTTGTGAGTTACGGATCCATTGTTTTTGCACCAAGGTTGCACTCATGTGAATTTCTGCGAAATGAACTTCGAAGAGTGCAGAGACTAGGTCTACTTAGCATTACTGGAGCCATGAAGTCAACCCCGACTGCTACAATGGAAGTTATGTGTGGGTTCATCCCGCTACACCTATATTTAATTGAACGTGCCTGTTTATCAAGAATACGCACAAAAATGGACAACCCTCTAAAGTGGCTCAGTCATACAAACAGTGGACACCTACATTTTCTGGATGGCTACATAGCCAAACATAGTATCCCTACCCCTGGACCTAGCACTGAGTTTTGGTCCTACAGACTTGAATATAAAATAGTTAATAATTGGGATATAACTCACTATGACCTCGTTGGATATACAGATGGCTCTAAAATTAATGGACAGACAGGTGCAGGATGGACACTAACGAAGCAGGACATGGTGTTAGAAGAGCGGTCCCTAAAGCTCGATAAAACCAATACAGTATTCCAGGCGGAGGTTGAAGCTATCAGAAATCTTGCAACAAATATGCCAGCTGCTAAAACAAATGGCAGAAAAATACTAATCCTTTCTGATAGTCTCTCAGCTATAAATAGTTTGGATTTAAGACCAGGTTCAACTGTAAATAAAGACATCATCAACTGTAAAGTCGCTCTCGAAAAACCTCAATGCAACATCACATTGGGATGGATAAAGGGCCACAACGATAGTACGGGCAACGAATTCGCAGATGCTCTAGCGAAGGAAGGAGCTTTAAAAGGATTGCCTGTCACTGTCCCAATTTCTATGTGTCAATGCAAGGGTGCCCTACGTGAGAGCAGCATGAATTTTTGGAAAAAAGACTGGCGAAACCTAAAAACTTGCCGACATTCTAAGATGTTTATTGGAGAGCCAATTTTAAAGAATAAAATTTATAAATTCAAAAGGCACCAAATTATGAATATTGTGGCCATTGTTAGCGGCCATATTGGACTTAACAGTCACCTATTCAAGATAGGAAAAGCACAAACTTCAACCTGTCGTCTCTGCAAGGAGGGGGAGGAAACGCCGATCCATCTCATTTTTGACTGTGCTCGCACCGTAAAGGAGATGTTCCAGCTCGCAGAGGAGTCCAAAGCTAAGAAGACACCAATGGAAGCTCAATGCTTGAAAATATTCTACATTTTCTGTAAATATAATTTATTCAAAAATAAAGATCTTAGCTCCTAAGTAAACTTTCACCGGCTGATACCGGATTAAGTTCCGGTGGGGTGGGGTTTACCTAGGAGTTAAACAAACAACAAACAAAAAAGATAATTTAATTTGTAATAACAATTCTGCAGGTATATACTTTACATGGTTTATTTATTTGGGTTAACCAAATTAATTGTTCAATCAAACACTGGCTGTATTTATTTTTGCGATTTCTCCAGATGAAGATATCTGTCCAAATAATGAAAAATGCTACAAAAAAAAGTCATAAATGTTTAATTAAAATTCAGATGACAAATTATAGCAAAACTTTTATGACATATAACAATATATAACAGAGAGTACTAATGGTAAAACCTGGATGATGGAGAGAAAGGGGTAGGGATGATTGGAGAGGCTTGAAGAATTCATCTTTACTGAGTGTAGTTTGTCGTTTTTGCCACTCACGACTCGTCTGATCATCTAGTACTGCTGAACTAAAGTAAGAGCTTCGAATTAAAACCCAAATCCGCATTCCTAGTTTAAACATAAATACACATATATAAACTCTTTAGTCCAATATATTTTAATATCCGAGTTCCGATTATAAGTCCTTCTTAAAAGAAAAATCATCCAGTCATCCAGAAAGAAATATATTGAAGTATAAGTGTTATAAAAATACTTCAAAAATTGAGGTGTCTGGGTGGGTAAACAAAATCATTTAATAAACGGAGAATAAATTCCTAAATATATTTGCTGTAAGACCATATATTATTAGGTAAGACTTCAATGAGTAATTAAATACAGCTATCATGACGCTTTTATTCTCTTTAATTAATATTTTAACTTTAAGTAGAAATATGTCTATTTCTAATGTCAATATATTTGTGTATGTAGGCAGATGAAGGTCTAACCAAGGAATACTAGATAAACGACAGTAAATGTTCTAACCAACATGCCATTGGAACCCCTTTATAAGAATATATACAATTTTTTATAATGTATTTACTAAAAACTATGCCAGCGATTGTAATAGTAAAATTCATTGTAAAAAAGAAGAATAAGAAATCTAAGTTGTCAAGTTGTGAAGCAAAAATTAAAAAAATATGCTCCGATTAAATGTTTTATTGTATTTTTTTTTAACAAGTACATTATTATTAAGATAAAAAGTTTTTTATGGTAACTAACGCCATTTTATATACATAAACGTATCCCTACCTACGTTTGAAAAAAAGGAGGAAAGAAGAGAGGAGTATTCCATGTATCTAGTATCCCTGTCTAACATAAATCTTTCAGTACGATATGTTTCTTTTATTTAATTCAGTGACGTTAATATTTTTTAAAATCTGTCATATTATTCCTTATGTTATTTTACATCTGTATATAGTCACGCGGCCCCTTTCTATAAGAAAGGGAGTGAGTTTATTTGTTCATGATTATCCATTTCTCAATTACTTTTTTAAGTAACAAGATTTCTACAGAAATATATTTTCAAAAAACCTGCGTGTAAAAGATAATTAAGAATATGAGTAACATCTATAAAATAGGTTAAATTGAAAATTTTGACTCTCATAGGCTTCATGTTTTCTCTTATCTTTGAGTTCATTTTTTTATTTTCAAAAAGTGCCGTTTGGCAACGCCATCAGAGATTAATAAGTATATTATTTTCACATTTTTATATGCAAAGCATTGCGATCGCCATTTCTTTTATCCACCGCGAATTTTGGTGAAATAATCGTGAATATGTTTATATGTTTTTATTTCAAAATAAATTAAAATAAAAATGCTAAGCATTTAATAAAAAAGGATTTTATTAGCTCAAATATACACTTTATTGAGCCTTCAGTATAGTATATATATATATTTGATAAATATTAGCTTGTCAACTCTAAATATAGGTACATAGAAAAAATGCATAACAGATAATATATATGTATTTACTAAAATATTATCCCAATGAATGAAAGGTTTTGATATTTATATATAAAAGCATTAATACCCAGTGAATCAATATTAAAATTAAAATGTTAAGGTGTGTTTTGGATCCATTGGTTTTCCCCAGAAAAAATATTTCCCATATGTTAATTTTATGCGAAAAAATGTTTTATACGATTCCTTGATAATAAATAATGAACCTTAGATTCGGACAAAAGGTTATGTGAAGGAATTTGGGGTGCTAAGAAATAAATTTTTGAGTGGGCTCACGGAAGAATATATACTAATATAATAAATCCATACTTTTTTAGGCAAAAAAAAAAAACACAGCACAACAACTTCTTTGTTATTGTTTTGAAGAAAACACAAATCCCGATCTTTTTAGGTGAAAGAAAAGGAATATGATGACGAATGAAAAAAAAATGGAGAGGCACGTATTTGAGTGGAATACAGTAAGGCAGTGGTTCTCAAACTTTCAATACTGAGTACCACCTGAGAAACTATTCAGCTGTCCAAGTACCACCATGATGACCGATTTTAAAATATAAGCCATATATGAAACATCCCCGCATACCACAGAGAGTGCTCGCGTACCACCAGAGGGTGCTCGCGTACCACTGGTGGTACGCGTACCACCGTTTGCGCACCACTGCAGTAAGTATTAACAAAATCGCCTTTGATATAAATTAAATAATAATGAAATAAAATAATTTGATTTTTGCAATTAGAGATAAATTCTCTGTTGTTGTCCTTAAAGCGTTAAAGTAAAGTAGCGCATGCATAACAAAAATTCTTCCTTTTTTCCAAAAGGAATGGCCAAAATTTTAGTTTCTTTAGTCCGTAAGGGGCGCTGCTTTGATGCTAGAGCTCTTTGAAATAATAACAAAGTCTTATATTATTTGGAATGGAATCTCGCCAATGTTGTAGTGATTTGATATATTTCAAATCATCAAACTTAATCCCTTTAAACCGGTTTTAAATAGGATTGTGTCGTAATTTCATGCACTAGCGGCATCTAACGTATAAAAAAAAATAACCAAAATTTTGGCCAATTTTTTTTGTTTTTACTTTTTCCTTGTATGCACTACTTTACTTAACGCTTTAGTTGTCATATAGGCTAAGAATGTCTTGGGACGTTTCTCCATGTGTCATCATTTTCCTTTTCTATCTTTGATCATTCTTCCTAATATTTTCCTATATTCTTCAGAGCACAAACAAAGAATTTTTTCTTTCTTTATGCCTAGCATGTTTCCATAAAAAGAATTAGAGGAGGATATCATCTTTTTTACCCATGTGAGTTTGTATCCATAATGGATTTTGTGTTTTTCTCTTTCTAGAGGCGTTTTATGGTTATTTCCCCCTCTTCTCCCGGATATATGTATGTGTATCATAGGAGGTGCAACCAAATACAGAATTGTGTAGATTGTATGTAAAGGGGAACTGCTAAGCTATTCCTCACGAGTATTATTATAATATGGGGGAAGAAGAAGTTTTTACCCTTCCAACTATAGAACTTATACGAAAAAGGCGCCCTAATTGTAGAAATATGACCACATAAACCAAGAGTCCTGTGAGGTTTATGGCAGTAAAATTCCATCACATATATACAAACATACAATATTTTGATAACCTCAATTAGGGGATTTACATTGACAAAATGGGGGGGGGGGGGGGAGGGGGTTGTTTGGATGCGTTTCTTGTGAATAAGTTGTACAAAACCACCGCCAGATGTTGGGATCATCACTCTGTATTATATTTATAAAACATTCCAGTTGACGTAACTCCAGCGTTAAAGTAGTAAAGTAGCGCATGCATAACATAAAATTCTTCCTGTTTTCCCAAAAAGAATTGGCCAGAATTTTAGTTCTTCTTTAGTCCGTAAGGGGCGCTGCTTTGATGCTAGAGCTCTTTGAAAATAATAACAAAGTAGTCATTTTATTATTTATATTTGGAGACGTTGTAGTGATTTGATACATCATTTCTAATCATAAAAACTTAATCCCTTTAAACCGGTTTCAAATAGGATAGTGACGTAATTTCACGGACTAGCGACATCTACCGTTAAAGAAAATAACCAAAATGTTGGCCAATTTTTTTTAATTACTTTTTCCTTCCATGCACTACTTTACTTTAACGCTTTACTCCAGACCATAATCAAAGTCACAGACATCAAAAAGACAAATGATTAAAAAGAAGCTTTGTTTATTCATTTAAATCCACTTAGGGTATATTCTTACATACATATTATGTAAATATGCATTGTACTCAGGAAAATAAGGAAAATACTGAAACTTCAATAGCTGAAATGTTCATAAAGAAGATAAGAGGATCAGAACAAGAATGACCGTTTCGTTAACGTAATTATTAATCCAAAATTAAAGATTATTTTTCCTGCAAATGATCCTAAATATAAATTATTTGAATACATGGATGAGACTAACAATACTAAAATATTTTATGTTAAGGTTTTCATGATCGTATAAGCACTATAAATAAGTATTTGACTAAAGAACTTAATAGTTTTATGACTATATTTCCCTTAGAATCATTCTGAAGAAAAAATTGCGTCAGATCTACACATCACCTGATCAAGGCAGTGCTTACAGTAGGAGAGTCTGGACGAAAGACTAATTAGTCATAACATAAAGCTGACAAAAACCCATAACAAACAAATTCATATCATAAATTAATAGGTGTTTGGATTTAAAAAAAAATCTAATGTTATTTTTATAGATCAAAGGGGATATATTTTAACGTAAAAAGATGGCAATTGAGTTGAATTTGCTATAAATTGCATTATTTTATGATTTTGCCACGATTTTTAGCCGCAATAGGATTTATATGTTTCTAATTATATTCGTAATGTGGGCAGACCTTCGTCAATCACGAAATCTTTTTTTTTAAAGAGACTTTATTCGTTTAAGGTAGTTACATATATAGTATTATATATAAATAAACCTTTTAGTTTAAAATTCAAACACTAACCTAAAGCCAAATCTACTAACAAATTTATCTAAATAATACAAATAATAATACAAACATTTCACAACGATTTGGAGGCACCTACTAAAAAGGTTTAAACCTTTTTTGTTTTTATATCTAAAGGATCAATCATTCAAAATAGGTATCTCGTAATACTTTACCCAAAATAAAAGCAACAATGATCGTTCCAGAGTCCAATCAGTTTAAAGAATAAAATGAGACTATTGGCAGTAGCCTCATTCTACTCTTGAATTGTGAAATGTACGATAGGATTGCCTTTATATATACGTTTTCTCCGATGGCAGTATGTGAGATGCTTCCAATGTGTTTTTGGACTCCGGAACGACATTTGATGCTTATGTATATCGTTAGTAAAGTATTACAAGAAGCTTATTTGTTGATTGATCCCAGAGATACAAAAACAAAAAAAGGTCTCGTGATTGACGAAGGTCTGCCCACATTACGAATAGAATTAGAAATGCAATAATATTGTTATTCAAATATAAATCCTATTACTGCAAAAAATAATAGAAAAATAAAATAAAAATCATGCAATTTAAAGAAAATTCAACTCAATTGCCATCTTTTACATTAAAATATATCCCCTTTGATTTTATAAAAATAACATTAGATTTGCTATTACATCCAAAACACCTATCAATTTATGATATGAAATTTGTTTGTTATGGGTTTTTGTTAGCTTTATGTTATGACTCATTAGTCTTTCGTCCAGACTCTCCTACTCTAAGGCACTGCCTTGCACTGATCGGTTATAATTTTCCGTACAACTATGTGTTTATTTTTTACATGCTTCTAATGCCACACTAAGATGCATTATTTTATTTATAACTCTCTTATATGAACTAAGCATCACGTACTTATGTATAATACGCAACCCGGCCTTGCTTTGTTTATGCGTTAAAAGTGATTTCTATTCTTTGTCATGATATATATATATATATAACACTATGAGAAATATTTTTTCTAAAAAGCCTCAAGGCAACTATATCTCCTTTTTTTCTCTTCGTCAACTCCTATCATGTCATGAGTAATAAGTTTCAAAGGTGGTTCTGGGGTAAATACACTTCTTTACGGTGAATGTAGGTTAATAACGCATAAATTTCATTTTGAAGATGTTTGAAAACGCTTTATTCTTTAATAAAGTCAAATAACTTAACCCAGGGCTATTCAATTGGCGGCCGCGGGCCAGATGCGGCCCGGACGCGGCCCAGATGCGGCCCAGACACGGCCAACATGTTTGGGTCAACATACACTTGCGAATCGAGCTTTTCTCACGTGAATGCAATTAAGAACAGTTATCGGTGTTCCCTAACAGACAACAAAATTCACCAGTGCCTTAGGATTGCATTGACATCTTATGAGCCAAACATCAGAGATCTTGTGCAAAACAAGAAATGCCACTTCTCTCACTAAAGTCACCGGCAGCAGTGGACTAAAATAGCCCTGTTCTGTTTAGCAGCCAGCCTCATGAACAATGAGAAATGTTGAGTTAAATGTTCTTTTTTTTGTTTGTTTTAAATAAAGGAGATGGAGCAGAGAGTTGTTTGTGTGCATTTATAGGCCTATTCAATTTTGAAAGCTAAAAAAGGTCATATAAAATAGGCCTAAAAAAATAGGCATAGTAACCATCGGCCTAATAATACTAATAGTAATACTACTAATGTTAAATAAAAAAACATAATAATAGACTTATTTGAAAAAAGTGGCCGCGGAAATTTTGCGGCCAGCTCAAGTTCTTGGATTCCAAATGTGGCCCACTGGGAAAACTAATTGAATAGCCCTGACTTAACCCTTATATTGTGTTAGAAAGCTGTTTACACCTGTGGTGTTCGCGGGTCAATTTTGACCCGTGATTTGAAAATGCTTAAAATCACCAGTTTTCTTCCAATATTGTTTTTCAAGTCATTGTTGGCTTAGTATACATTCATATAAATGGAACCAGTGTGGGAAATTTCTTTAGTTGGCTCCACAGACACAGTGTTTTAAAATGTACCACTCGTTTTTGAATTTGTGTGTACCTGAATGCGCTTTCTATATGTGTCTGTCTGTGCATGTGAAAGAAGCCTGTGTGTGGGGTGGGGGGGGGGGGGGGGGGGGGGTGTGTGTGTGTGGGCCATAACTGGGCATATTGGGCCACAATTGATCCTCAGAGCAACCCATAGCTTTAGGTGATGCATAAAACAGCCAGTATTCTCTGCAGGGTCATTTTTGACCCGTAACACCACAGATGTAACTTTTTTTGGAGACCCTTATAATTTACTAAAAATGGTGAAAAATGATATTTCTGCATTCTATCGGGTGTGTCTGAGGATTAGATGAAGCCTCATTCCAGAGCAAAAAAGCAAATGGTAATTTTTACACATTTAAACTTGAAAACGGGTCAATTTTGACCCTAACACAATAGAAGGGTTAAAGATACAGAAATCAGTGAGATTAAACAACGATAATTTTTTTAAAGCAACTACTAAATAATGTGTTGGAGATTTGATAACCAATATACATCAATTTGAGGGTACAAAATCTAGATTTATCAACATATATTATAGTTATATATATATATATATATATAGGGCTGTTCTTATTTTTCAAATGTTTGAAATGTTAGCAACATTCTGGATTTTCTGTTTCTTGGTGATAAAAGAAGACGACATACAAAGTTTTAACAAAATCGGTCAACATTACGAGGTCGCGCAACGAGGTCAAAGTTTTAAAAATTTAGTAAAAATATAGTTTTCCGCAAATTTCTTCAAAATGGTGGACGTTACAGACTTCAATAATAATTATTAATTTAAAGGAACTCTAATTTACTACCAGACGTATTTTTATGTTTTTAATAAAACAAAGTTTTCAGTCAAAACAAAGAAAAAAATGGAGTGTGTAATGATAGCATATTTCATAGCTTTTTTGTATCAATTAACTTCACTCGCCTGTAGAAGATGACTTGTTCGCTTCAGAGTAAAATAGTATTTTTAAGCTTAGTAAACCTTTAATGATAAATCCAAAAATGACCTTGGTTGCATTATATCAATTCAGAATTCAGTACAATCTGAGTTTACATCATATGATTCAGAGCCTGTATTGACCTATAAGAAATCGATTATGAAAAAATAATAATAATGTGTTTCTTAGATTTGCGTCAAGGTATCCTTTCAAAAATTTACTTTGTCTCTGACGCATTTATAATCCATTATATGCGTCATTTGTACGCGAGATATGTTTTTTAAATGTACATATAACTCTCTACTTATTAAATTGACATGATTTAGTATACCAAAATATTAAAGCTGGTGTACCAAGCTTTCATTTGGTATGTTTGGTGTTCTAAAAATCGCTATACTTTAAGAGATATAAGCAATACATCTTTGCACGTACTCTCCCCAAAAAATTGATCTTTTGATATGAGAATATACAATTACCATGTGGTAACTGCTGTTACTGTTAGCTGGATAGAAAGATAAAGAAAAAAAGAAGGGATAGAGTATTTTGCCTTACTTCTCTCCCTCTTTTTTTTCTTTCTCTTCGTCGAGGTGGTGCGCAGGCTGTAATTGAAGCTATTGGTAGAAGTATTGAGTGAAAAAGTTTGCAAAATCGTAGTTAATTTTTTTTCATTATTATTAGTAAAATTATAGTATTATTGTTTTTTTCTAAAGCTGCTTCTTCAGACCACGTTTTGCTTACGAACCCTATATATATATATATATATATATATATATATATATATATATATATATTGGACGAAGCCTACATTTGACTCAATTGGCTATTAGAGAGTTGCCTAACTTTCGTTTTCGCCTTTATCGATGGAACTTTTAAAATATAGTGTATCTTCTTCTGGCACGTGGCAACCTTTGACGATGTTTTAATCTTTATGAAGTTAAGTAATGCAATTCAGTGAAATTAATATAATTTGTAGTAAATTTTACTACCTAATACCATCAAGTAAAATAAAATTGTATATGTAGAACACGAGATTTATAAAATTAAATCTTGTATGGATATTCTTTCTTTTAGATCTAATATTTATTTTTATTTCTTAAGAGGTCTGCAGTTTTCGCCTAAAGTAATTTGCATCTATTTGGATTTTTTTATTTGTGTCCATAGCCGTATTATTGAATTAATTTTTTTAGCGCTTAGATACCTCAACAGCGTTGAAGCGTTTGGTGTCTTATGTCGTTATGTAAACTACTTTTTGAATATTCACGCATTTTTTTCCTTTTACCAATCAATTTATTTAAAAAATCTAATGAATGCTTACTTATATAGTTTTAATATGCATTATCATCGATTTTTATATACTTTTATAATTTTATATATTCATATTTTCTGAACTGTTAATAATTTTAAAATTTCTTAGGAAGATCTGGGAAGGACTGGACTTACTTTGATTAGCCGGGTTGCTCCAAATACAGAGGCGGTCCTGACGACTCTTACGCCCTGCGCGAACACTCCATTGGCGCCCCCTCCCAACCCCCTCCTCCCTAATTACAAGCCCCATCCACATCCCGCTGCCGCTCGAGCTGCGCTGAGCTCCGGTGCGGCGTCCGTCAGAAATAGAGATTGGGACGTGATCCGCAGTGTGTGGAAACGCTCTCATTCTTTTCTTCTGGCACACACACACAACCTATATACATCACTGCTGCAAGTTGACGTGACGGTAGGGGCGCCCAGCAACCAGTCCACTAACTTGACTTGGAAATTAGCGGTTTTAGAGTAAAAAAAACTGACGATTATTTTGGAGGGGCACCCCCAAATAGATTGCCCATAACAAAAACCGGCCCTTTATATATCCAATATTTAATATAAAAATAATAACATGATATCGTAAAACAATAGTATTATAGTATGAGTGGAAAAATAGAGTAAGAGTATTAATTTTGTTAAATGTATAATTTAGGTATTTCATTTATTCCGCTATCGATACAATAAAATACAAACCCAAAAAAGAAAATACATATAAAATGATGTTAATGCATAATAAACATAATTTTTTTTGTTAAAATATTAGCATCACATATGAACAAAAACTAAATACCATTATAATAAAACGACTGGCCAGAATAAAAACATATATACATATTTATATATTTATATGAATATCAGGTGATGAAGAAGCACTTATCCTTCCTGTGCAGGCTCTCATCTTGGAAATTATTTGATTAATGTGTTCCTTTCAGTGTTACAGAAAACGTTACAATAGGTGACGCTTCTGAAACAGCAGCTCGTATATTGACTAAGTCTGTCGTATTTATTTTGAGCCCGTAGCGGTCCACCAAGTCTTTCGAGATGAGGGACTCATGTGCTCCTGTGTCTGGAAGTGCGTTCATGTGAAATGCTCTTCCCTCATTTGGGTAAATCCTGAGTGACACCCGAGGAGTCGAATGGTTTGAAGACCATGTGTATTCACGTACATGCCTGATATATGTATTGAGCGGGAGTTAGAATATATTTTTGAAGTCTGTGGGTTGGACTCTGGATTGTTAGTTTTGAGACGATGACAAATTGAATGAATATGCCCAATCCTTAGACAAATCGTACACGTATTATTTCTGAAAGGGCACGAGGGACGAATATGGTCACTTTCTCCACAGCTAAAGCATAGAGAAGACTGACTTTTATTTGATTTATGGACATCAGACTTAGTGAAATTGTGTCCCTTATTTTTCTTGTAGGTGGACAGTTTATTACAGAGATGCTCCGCCCGTCAAGAGCATCCCGGACACATTCAGCTGACTCCCACGAAGTCGCAATCCTGACCAACTCCTCTCGGGTGGGTTCTTCTTTCCGGAGAAACTCCTCAGGAAGTTGCTTGTCTTCTATACCGGTAATTATTCTTAATGTATATAGATAATCCACATTAATATTTTCGAGCTCTGCTTCTTGTCCCTCTAATTGTAGGCGTAAATACCATTCAGAAAACGTTTCTCCAGGATTTTGGTTGCAATTGAAGAAATTATATCTCCTCTTGATCATCGGTGTTCTTCGAAGGAAAACATTTCTGATCTCTTCAATACAACCGTTCTCACCGAAGATTGGAGTGTGATTGTGGACTTTTGTGGAAAGAAGTTGTTGGAGTAACAAATCAAGGCATGTGTGTAAGTAACCGCGTTGTTCACTTATCTCTTTAGTGTCCATATTGTTTGACTTATAGAAACAATCAAATCCTTGTTTCCAGGAACGAAATTCGGCCAGAGAAGACTCCATCAGGAGACGAGGAGGCTTTAAGGACTCATTTACTCGAAGAAGTCCTTTTGGAGGAACTGAGGAAACCCCCGGAGATTCAGAATCCAAGGAGCAGAAGGACAAATTCAATTCCTTTACCTTTTTTCCGAATTCCTCCAAAATCAAAGTTTCCTTCAATGACTCCTCCTCGGTCCACACGTCCACAAGACAGAATGCACCCTCCAATGCAGTGAATGATTCACGCATTTTTACTATTGAAGTATTAAAATATTACTCTCACTTTTTGATAGTGTCTTTATTTCTCGAGCCCCGAATTTGTTGACCAATGCATCGCAGACTTTGATATTCCGTGTCACGGCGCTCTTTAATCCGCCATATTGGCGCACGGAATAATTCACTGACATATTAATAAAGAACTGCCGACTGCGCCATGTAAGGTCTTGACGAAGACTACTTTATTAATGTTTATATACACAAATACAAAGAACTTAGGAGAGGGGATTTGGATGATCCGGTTGACTTATAAGATCTCAAGAAGTATCTTATAAGTCATGACCACACACTGCTATAACCCAAAATATAGTAATACGCCATAGAGAATATAGACTGTAGTAGCAACGGAGGGTACCGCTGAATATGAAGGTACTTCTTAGCTCTCCAATGTTGGAGAAAAGACAAAGAAGGAAATAACTAAAGAAATAGTGAGATATATGGTTAAAAAAAAAATAATATATATATATATATATATATACAGGGTCCGCGCGCTAAATTTGACACTTTCGAAAAATAAAAAACAAACATGGATAGAATCTTTATTTCTTTATTAAATCATAAAATTCCAAAAATAGGTTGTCAGTAGTGGGGTTGACTTGGATTCTACTCGAAGTACGCGCCCCTAACCTCGACGACCTTCTTCAGCCGGGACCGGAACCTGGAGCACGCGCACCTGACCTGGTCCTCGGCAACTTCTTGAAGCAGAGCGTGATGCGGGACTTCAACTCCTCCATGGTGTTGCAAGCAGTTCGGTTGGTATCCCTCTCAACCGCGCCCCATAGGTAGAAGTCGCACGGGTTGCAGTCGGGGGAGTTGGGCGGCCAGATGTTCGGCTCGTGTAGTCCAGGTTCTCGGACAGCCACTTCTGGGTTTTGCGCGAGCTGTGGCAGGGCGCCGAGTCTTGCTGGAACACGTAGGGCCTCCCAGCGGCAACCTTCTTTATCCAGGGGGCCACCAAATCCCTCATGAGTGCCACATACCCCTCCGAGTCCAGTCTCAGGCCCTTGGGGAAGAAGTGAGGCGGCATGACGTCACCGTCGGAGCTGATGATGCCGAACACCATCACGGCATCACCTTCTCGTAGTCGTTATTGGACTCCTCCAGCTCCGATCTGATGGACTTGACAGTGTTCCTGGCCACGCACGCCGTCTTCATAATCTCCATATCCTTGCAACCGGCGCGGATCATCATCACTGCAGTTACGCGTTTCCAGGATTTGGGCGGGTTAAAATTGTCAGACGCCATTGTTAGACGTTACCAGCTGTGCTCAACTACTGAGGCTAAAGGTAGAAAGCCCAGCTGGCCCGATCGTAGCCCCCTAGCGGCCACTTTGTACAATAAACCAAAGTGTCAAATTTAGCGCGTGGACCCTGTATATATATATATATATATATATATATATATATAGGTATTTTTACCATTTATTTCAAGGTTAAAAACTCATGGATAAATAAACTTTATTATTAATAACAAAGAAGTTGCGTGAAATTCCAAACTTTTTTTTCCCGTAAAGAAGGAAAATTTAAGTACATTTTAAATCTTTATATGAACTCTCATAACTTTTATCTTATGTCTGTTTTGTTTCTATGTTTGACTCCCAGATAGGCCCCACCACACCAAAACTTAATCTGGTATCAGCCAATAGAGGTCTACTTAAGAGCAAGTAGCTTTAATATTAAATAAGAATTGTCTTCTTAAGCACAACCGGAACTTAAAAGTTTATTTGGAAATTTAGCTTTGGAATTTTATCCTCCACCTCCAAAATAGTTCATGGCAAAAGCTTTACTCCCTAAATACAAATATCTATCAGATGTATTTGTTTTGATGCCCCGTACAAGGGTTGTGGAAGATTATTTAATTTGATCATCCATGTCTTTCCCATTGTCCTTTTTCATATAATTAGAGACTTTGTCCTTCTAAATGTTCCTGGAATAACAAGAAAATGGATCGTTCCAGAATTCTCTTTGGATTAAATTCCAATTTTTGATCAGCATCTGCGAAAACAAAAGCAATTGAGTTTGCGCTTTCGAGTTGCAAAAGCTACATCGCAGAACGTTTATATTTAGGGGAAGCTATTCAGAGGGAGACCTCAAATCCCTTCTCACATCAGCAGCTGCTTGGTACACGGCACTCTCCATCAGGATTGCAGAGGATTTAAGCTGGGATTTGTGAGTGACATCGTTCGGTACTTTCCCTCTTGTTCTCTCCCTATTTGAAGGTTTTACTACGGTACTACAAAAGCCTATTTTAAAATTAAATGATTTTAATCAGCTATTACTGATTATTTAATCTTATTTTAATATCCAGTTAATTTTAGCTTTATTTGTGCACGGATCCACTAATCGACCACCGCGATATATATGAGGGTCGCGATGTTGATATATATTGTGTGAAAATTATCTGCCATTGAGTCCATATGGGGACGTTTTGCCGTGAAAAAAAACGGGAGCCAAGCCGTCGTCACGTAGTAAAAGAACTGCGAGATGTCGAGTGGCGAAGTAGCGAGGGCCGACTGTATAACGTTATTTGTATATAGTATATATGTATTTACGCAAAATTCAATAAAGTTTTAATTGAAGAAAAAAATAATTATAAAATTCAACTAATTTTATCATGTATAATAAGAACATTGAATATTATATTTCACAGTCAAAGAAATAAATTTATACATAGGTAAATATTATTTAACAAGATTGAAAATTAATATGAATGACTTTTTTCGAGGATAATATTATACTATCATTTTTTTAAATATTTTTTCATTTATTGTTTTCCAAGTTTGCTCAGCATATTTTTTAATAATTTTCCTCACATACCACGAATAGTAATAGGTTGTAAATGTTCGAAATATCTTGAACGATCCTTTTCCCCTTTTTGCAATAAAAGGCCAGGGTATTGTTAATACTTTGTTTAAATTAATGTTTTGAAATACCTTTTAATCAAAATATATTTGTAGAACAAACAAAAAGGGTCATTTATAAATTAGTTGAATTCCTTATTTGTATGATTAAAATTATTTTATAATATACTTTTTTAAATATTGATGTACATAAATGTTTTTTTAACACTGCTACATTTTGTTTAACTTATATGCTTCTCTTTTAATAAATCGCCATACTGGCGTTCAAACAATAATGAACTCCTTATGAAAGTAGTGAATAATTACCAGGCTTGTGAGCGATCAGGAAAAAAATAGCGATCCGATCAAAAATAGCGATCATAAATTCTTTGCGATATAGCGATACAACGATCAGGGATTTTTCCGATCAGCGATCCGATCAATTTAATCGCGATCAACAAAAAAATTACCCATGTAATACTAATTATAAGTAAAAATTTGAATGTTTATACAGTCAAACCTTTTAATCTTTATATGGCAATGGAATGATTTTTCCCATCGCCTATGAGCTCCAAAATAACGACTTCTCCATAGGCGCCTGCCTGTGTATTTAAGGACAAAAATATCAGATGATTGTTTCTCATAGCCTATGAGCTCCAACACTCTGGCTCCACAATTGACATATGTCTGCATATTTAAGACAGGAGATGCCAAAATAAATGTTTCCCATAGCCTATGAGCTCCAAAACGATGACTCTGGATAGTTGTCTGTCTGTATATTTTAGAACAAAAATATATCAGGATAGCACACACTGGCTTTTTCCATTATTATTAGTCTGTATTTTGTGTTTTCTAAACAAATATAAATTGTTGTAATGGATTTTGGTCAATGTGACACCTAGTTAAGTTTTAAGAAATGTAGGGTTTGTCTCAAAAATCCTTATTACAAACATTTTTCTTTTTTAGTTAATTTATACAAATTGATCGGATCGCTATTTTTAGTGATTTTCTTACGATCAAAAGATATAAAGATCAGGACCTTTTGCGATACTCCGATCAGCGATCAAATATCGCTATATCGCTATTGATCGCCGATCAGAAAAAACTCCGATCAACAAGCCTGATAATTACTGGTATTGGAACAGTATGTCACAATTTAATTACTTAATTACATTGTTTATGACTCATCAAGTAATAAGCTAACCAAAACTTCATTTATAATAAAATTGACTACGTTTTACTGTATTGATGTCCTATTTTATTAGTAGCGTAGCTACACATTGCATTTTTGCTCTATCACTCAGTAAAGACATTTAAAAAGTGGACAAGGTTGCGTGATATTTCAAATATTGTTGCGTTTTTGTCTTCTCAATATCTATGTTAGTTGCATATTTCTATCCCTATGGTTAATTATTATATATTTATAAATATAAAAAAAAATAAGTATAACTACATAAGTTAAATAAATTACATATTTTATAATCGAACTTTTGTCCATAATTTCAAGTGCAATTAGAGACGAAATATTCAATATATTCATTCAATATATGCTTAATTACATAAATTTCATTCATTTGGTTTAAAACGATAGTATTCATACTTATTCCCATGTTCTCTATATAAGTGAAAAACTCAACTAGAAAGTGCTGAATAATTTCATAAATTTCCTAAAGTTAGATCATTTGTGATTATTCATAACCAATTATCGACGTAGTCAAAACAATGGAGTTAAGTTTTTAAGGATTTGAGAGGTAAATAGTTGCATTTTTTTGTTTTGAAATTTGTAGATTAAAACAATCGTTTGTTTGTTGGTTTGTTAAAAGTGTTCTTAAATGTTATTCGCAAGATAACTTTAAATATTTTCAAAACAATCACGTATGTCTCTTGTCTTAAAAGACAGTTTGTGTAAAACTTACTTGAACTTAAACTTATCTTTTCACTAAAAATATCACCTAGGAAGCTTAATTCCCTTTAATGGTGGCTGTACAAATGATTTTTTTTTGTCAAAGACAGGTTTTTGCAATTTCATTTTTTAAGAACTTGTAAAATAATATCAGAACGGATTTCAATCATTAAAAAACAGCTAAGGTTTTTTTTTGTCAATTCAAAAATATGTCTAGTTAATTGCCTTTTCAACAGTATATTCTTGTATTGTTTAAGTTTTATAAAATAATATTTTTTTAAATTCTGTACATATGGATCCTTAAGTGATAATTATTGAATACAAAGAAAACAATAATGCTTTCCAAAAGTTTTAAAAATTGATTAGGCCGATCCCATCTAACTTTTTTGGTAGATGTTACACGGTTCTATGAAATCAAGTTATTGTGCTCATCTGGAAATAAAAAATGACGCAAATTAAGCTTAATTTTTGGAATAAAACTTCCAAAAATGATTTCAGTTTTAAAATGTGTAAATATACTCTTGGCATTATATGAGTTGCAATACCCTAATCTGTACTATAAGTTTTTTCGTAAGCTGTTTGTATATTTCGAAGCTGATTTTCTTAATATTTATTATATTATTTTCTCCTTTTCAAAGAGATTCGAAACGCCAACAGCTAAAAAAGCTTTAGGACTTCATTCGAAGCAATCAATAAATGGCTTCCACTATGTGCAAAATAGTAAACCATGGAAAAATCTAGACCACGAAGGAGGACATTTAAAATAAAAGCACAGGAAGTATTTTGGCAAGAAGTCGGTAGTATTGTAATAACTCTTCAAAAGTTTTTTGAGGTATAAAAAACATCTCAAAAGAATTAAATGTGGTCCCTGTAGAATCGTCACTACTTGCAGAAGCTCTAGCATTTTAAGATATTTTATTCAACACAAAATCAGTAATTGGTATAAATCGTCATAGACATATTTGACTCGGCTTAATGATTTTATGAATTAATATGGAGTTGACAACAATCAATAACGATATATAGTAAACACACCAATTAAATACTGTGATAGTCATATTGTATTTTCATGACTATCTAACAAATTGTAAACTTTTGAAGAAAGTGGATGAAAAACGACTTTTTTTGCTTTAATTGAAGAAAATAACCATATTATTGTATTAAGTAAGAGTTATATGAATTTGTTTGATTTATAGATTTATAAGCTATCAAGAATATTTTTAAGTGTTATATATTGTTCTTTATTATACTAAATTAATGTTAATTAGTATTGAGAAAGGACAGGGACATTAGAGAAGGTCAGCTTAATCTTGTCAAAGCTTACCTGTATTTCTTCCGTCCAGGCGAAGATGAACTCCTTCCTTGTCAACTTGTGCAGTGGAAAGATTCGCAAGATCTTCCTAGTCATATTTTTGGGCCTTGACCGTGCAGCACATGTTGGAAGAACTCAGCAGCTTCACCATCCCAAAATCCAGGCAGTCCTGGAATCCTAGAATAGACTGGCCCACTGAGGTCACCTCATGACAGGAACAGTCAGGGCTGTATGAGGTAGGGAGATGAGTTGATCCCAATGGTCTAACTATGCTCTCTCCGAAGAGGTTTATGAGCCCATTTGAGCCCATATCCATTTGTATCTTCTATCCAGGGCTTAAGGTTTGAAATTCGTAACACGAAACTTTTTTCAACTTTCAAAGACCCTTCAAACTTTTCCACTCCACGATAAGGGCACTCTCCGTGGGTTCCATTCTCTTGGAGGAAATCACGGAGGACTCCAATGCTTGGGTTATCTTGAAAATATCCTCCAGGATCTTGGATTATCTCCCAAATACAGTTAGACATAGCCTAGTGTTTGGCATGTAATTCAGGACGACGCATATGATAATATCCTCTTCAAAGAAGGATGCACATCCAGAGCAAAGAACTTCCAGAAATTCTTCATGCGGGCGACGAAATCATATATCGGCTCACCGATGCCCAGTCTTCTTTTTTGAGAGTCTGAAACTCTCGAATAATGTGGACGTCATGGGTGGCAAAACTTCCGAGAGTGCCTTGATAACCTACGTAGGGGTCATTAGCGGTTTTTTTTGTTGATGATGAGAGGTCAAATATTTACTCCATAAGGGATACTTAATCCCTATTGGACGGATCCAGTAGGAGTGTAGAGCTTTCCAAAAAAGGAATAATTTAAAAGGTTGTTCCACCTTTTTGTGACGTCAAATACCGATCAAATCATGGAATACATCGAGTTACACCGGCATGTGGAATCTCGTGACATCGCCCAGGAGATGGAAGATAGTCATCACACAATTTTAAACCATCTGTAGAAAGCTGGATACAAAAAAAGCTAGATATTTGGATGCCGCATGATTTGACCTAAAAATACCTTCTTGGCCGAATCAACGCCTGCGATTTGCTGCTTAAACGGAAGTAACTCGACCCATTTTGAAGCAGATGGTGACTAGCGACAAAAAATGGATCGCATACGAAAATATCAAGTGAAAACGCTCGTGGTCGAACCCCGGTGAATCGTCACAAACAGTAGTCAATCCGGGATTGACGGCCAAGACGTTTTTTTGCCGATTCAGCGCCGCTGATTCAGCGCCAGCCTCAATGACTTGATTTAAAAAAATTAAGACCTTTTTTCAAAGAGAGAGAGAGAGAGATCATATAACAATCTTAATATTATAATATTATATACATATAAGGTGAGATTGGAAGGGAATCATCTACTATGAGCTATGATAATTCGTCAGAAGCTACGGGAGCTCAGATATAGGTTTTTATCGCATCCACCTATAGCCCAGATATGGTGCCAAGTGATTACAACCTGTTACTGTCCATGGCGAACTGTCCGAGTTCTTCGCAACTAAGGAGGGGTATTCAACCTCATTCATATTCATACCTCAACGAGAGAGGTATTATGAAGTTGCCGACTAGATGGAAACAGATCATTGAACAAAATGGTGCTATTTTCTAAACTACCATCCGATCACATGGTAACCCATTTTTATAAAGCATCGAATAAAAGCAAAAAAGCGGAAAGGGGATTTGTGATAACCTAATATATATATATATACCCGGCAGGAAGGGGAGGCCTGAGGGGGGCCAGGCCCGCCCACCCACTGAGTGACGTGGGCCCGATTTTTTATGAATATGCCAATGTGCCCCCCATAACACTGTAGGGTCCCCCTAAAAGCCTGGGCCTGCTGCCAGGCCTGTATATATATATAACACAAAAGGCCTCCATGATTAAGAGCATTGTGTATCCGTTTTGTCGATATATTTTTTCTCT
>CP045896.1:179430-216858 GCA_013387185.1 Caligus rogercresseyi
TAATAATTTCCGGACACAGCGGGGGGTAAATCTGCCTCATTATGTAGTCGCCTCAATCGTTCAGAGAATGAAATAGAATTAGATATAGAACGATTTGTCCAAGCCGTAGGGTCTATGTAGAAGGGGATAGATGGACCAAGAGATAGATTTCCCGCAGAGGTAAGCGAACGAAGTTTTTGTAATCGTAAACTTGTATATAATTTTTTATCTGTATTTTTCTTTGAAAGAATCCCCAACGGATGGTGAGGTTCTTAGCAAAATATTTTTGATGAAATTCATTTTGAGAAAAATAATTTTGATAAATTGTTCAAATTTGCATAAATAACAAAAACAAATCTTAACTATGGTAAAGACTCATCCGAGTATATAAGATAGCAGTACATACATCTGTAAGACTATTTGGAAGAGTCATTTATGAATTCAACAGTTATTTTATCCTTTAGTTATAAAAGAGGTCCTATAGTTGTGAGGTCTTATATTAGAAGTAACTTTTTAAACAACTGATGTGAGTATTTTTTATAAATATGCAAATGAAAGCTTTTTTATTACTTCAAGGATGTGAAATATTAATATATCCTCCCGTAAACCAAATGTAAAAAAAACAAATTATTACACTTTGAGTTTTTTGTTGTTAGTAAACTAAAAAATTAAAGATTTTTTTATTGTTGTATACACTACTCATAGAAAAAAGTAATATAAATTGGATTTCATCAACAAAACAACGTCGTTATTCATTATGGGCAATCGCTTGTCAAAAACATTTATTTATATAAATATATATGTATATATATATTAGGGTTGTTCTTATTTTTCAAATGTTTGAAATGTTAGCAACTTGTGGATTTTCTGTTTCTTGGTGATAAAGAAGACGACATACAAAGTTTGAACAAAATCGGTCAACATTACGAGGTCGCGCAACGAGGTCAAAGTTTTAAAAATTTAGTAAAAATAGTTTTCCGCAAATTTCTTCAAAATGGTGGACGTTACAGACTTCAATAATTATTATTAATTTAAAGGAAATCTAATTTACTACCAGACGTATGTTTGATGTTTTTTAATAAAACAAAGTTTTCAGTAAAAACAAAGCAAGAAAGGGAGTGTGTATTGTTAGCTTATTTCATGGCTTTTTTGTATCAATTAACTTCACTCGCCTGTAGAAGATGACTTGTTCGCTTCAGAGTAAAATAGTACTTTTAAGTTTAGTAAAACTTTAGATGATAAATCCAAAAATGACCTTGGTTGCATTCTATCAATTCAGAATTCAGTACAATCTGAGTTTACATCATATGATTCAGAGCCTGTATTGACCTATAAGAAATCGATATGAAAAAAAAATCATAATGTGTTTCTTAGATGTGCGTCAAGGTATCCTCTCAAAATTTTACTTTGTCTCTGACGCATTTATAATCCATTATATGCGTCATTTTGTACGCGAGATAGGCTTTTTTTAATGTACATATAACTCTCTACTTATTAAATTGACATGATTTAGTATACCAAAATATTAAAGCTGGTTAACCAAGCTTTCATTTGATATATTTTGTGTTCTAAAAATCGCTATACTTTAAGAGATATAAGCAAATACGTACTCTCCCCCAAAATTGATCTTTTGATATGAGAATATACGATTACCATTTGGTAACGGCATTAGTGTAACCTGGATAGGAAGAAAAAAGAAGGGAGAGAAGTGAGGCAAATACTTCTCTCCCTTCCTTCTCTTTCTATCCAGGTAACACTAACAGAGTTACCAGATGGTAATCGTATATTCTCATATCAAAAGATCATTTTTGGGGGAGAGTACGTATTTGCTTATATCTCTTAAAGTATAGCGATTTTTAGAACACCAAAATATCAAATGAAAGCTTGGTTAACCAGCTTTAATATTTTGGTATACTAAATCATGTCAATTTAATAAGTAGAGAGTTATATGTACATTAAAAAAAGCCTATCTCGCGTACAAAATGACGCATATAATGGATTTAAATGCGTCAGAGACAAAGTAAAATTTTGAGAGGATACCTTGACGCACATCTAAGAAACACATTATGATTTTTTTTCATAATCGATTTCTTATAGGTCAATACAGGCTCTGAATCATATGATGTAAACTCAGATTGTACTGAATTCTGAATTGATAGAATGCAACCAAGGTCATTTTTGGATTTATCATCTAAAGTTTACTAAACTTAAAAGTACTATTTTACTCTGAAGCGAACAAGTCATCTTCTACAGGCGAGTGAAGTTAATTGATACAAAAAAGCTATGAAATAAGCTAACAATACTCACTCCCTTTCTTGCTTTGTTTTTACTGAAAACTTTGTTTTTTAAAAAACATCAAACATACGTCTGGTAGTAAATTAGATTTCCTTTAAATTAATAATTATTATTGAAGTCTGTAACGTCCACCATTTTGAAGAAATTTGCGGAAAACTATATTTTTACTAAATTTTTAAAACTTTGACCTCGTTGCGCGACCTCGTAATGTTGACCGATTTTGTTCAAACTTTGTATGTCGTCTTCTTTATCACCAAGAAACAGAAAATCCACAAAGTTGCTAACATTTCAAACATTTGAAAAATAAGAACAACCCTAATATATATATATATATATATATATATATATATTATATATCATTTGGTTAAATTCCACAATTTGTTAATACATACCGAGACATAATAGTTTCAACAAAAAACATCTGACAGTCAAAAGTTTCCGTTATTTTCAATTATATATTTATTAAATGTAGTAATCGAATTACTCATGTGAGAGATAGAATCTGTCGATTGATTAAGTACTTGCTTCATCTCCCAAAAGGTCCCTCCACATTATTGTCGTGGAGATGGTGTAGTTTTGTTGTTCCTTAGATATTAATAATATATAGTGGAGTGCGATAACCATATGCGTTAGGACAGTGGTTCCCAAACTTTTTCTGATGGGCCCCCCTTTTGTACATAAGAAATTTGTGCCCCCCTTAAGTTCCTTAAATAATTTGAATATTTGGAGAGTTACTGTGATTTGGAAAATGGGATTTAGATTATTTAAGAAACTCCTAAAGAATTCCATTAAGGAACTTGCAAATAAAAAGGCAAACATGTTTTTTTTCTTCGTACCAAATCACAGTTATAGGTAACGCAACCTCATGATGTATTATTTATATAATTTGATCAATACTTGTTCAGACTAAATTTATATTTTCTTTACTTTCATCCCAGGTATCGAAATTATAAAAACTGTTCTGAAATGCATTGACATATACCAAAAATAATTACATATTGATTATAGTCAATAAACTTGAAACAAAAAAATATAGCCGCTTAAATAGAACACTAAAAAATGATCAATTTTTGAAATACGAAGCCTATTTTTTCGAATAGTACGAAAGATATTGAAATTATAAAAACTGATTTGAAATTCATTGACATACTAGAAAGAAAAATAAATACTACTACATTTGTGGTTATTCTTACTTTGCACGAAGATAACTGGGCCTGAACCATTAGAAATGATGAAAATTGTAAATTTCACAAATATTCTTATCCTGGACACAAAAGCAAAATTATAAATGATTAAAAGTATTTTTTCATGTTTTCTGGACATAGGCAAATAGGAAATAACAATTTCAACTCAAGGACAAAAACTTTGTTACACGGTATAATCTGTATGATTCAGATAGACAATTGTTGTTCATAGGAAAACTAGGCTTACTTTATCCTAATGAGTTATTGAAAGCATTAATAATAATCAGTGTTGTTCTCTAACACGCGTGCAAGTAATATATTACTTTAAAAAATATTACTACGCAGTAAAAGTAGTATATTGCATACTACTTTCAAAGTAATATTCGACCGACACTGTAAATAATACATTTACAGAATCTATACTAAGGCTATAGGATCTTTTTGAAATCACAGAATTGCTCTGACGTGATCCATATATATATTTTTTTTTTTTTAAATAATGGGTCATTTATTTAAAAATCATACATAAAATAATATATACAATAATAAATAAATAAAAAAGCAAGAGGGGTTGTGATAAAAAAATCATAAATAAACATTGTAGTTTAAAATTAACCCTCTGAGGCAAGACCCATCACATCATTAAAACATCATAATCTACATTATATATAGTGGAAGTGAGTACACGAAATACAGGAAGAAAAAAAATGTAAATAGTATATAAGCACATCCTTTATTGCACGGCTCCCTCGATGATGTCATTTGAAGTCCTCTTATATCTTCTTACAATGAGTCTCAAGCGAGAGTAAAAATGACAGGACCACTGAGGAAAAACTTTGACGATATCCGCGGCGAAGTCCCATAACGTCACTTTCTTAGAATGTGGAATCTTGAGGGCAAAGGCTCCATATCTTGCAGCCGCAGAAATAAATATTTTTTTAAACGACTCATTACGAATGAGTGTATTGGAGGTTAAACACTCAGCGATGTGAGCTTTAGCGCTAGCAAGTGCAAAACTCAGAGCCTTGGACTCAGGAGATGCAGTCGCTGCCCCAGAGGATTACCAAATAGGATATAGGCCGATAAAAACTTAGCCTCATTTTCAGAGCTGTATAAATGACTTATGTTATGGGTGACGAAAGCACGAAGATATGACAGGGCATGGCAATCAGCGAAAGCGTGAATGATCGAATTATAGACTTTTCCGCAGTCCTTACAAGGAAAGTTGAAAAAGATGCAACCGGTAGAGATTTGAAATTGTGCGGTGAATTTTTTGCTATCCTTAACGTTGGTTGATTCCAAAATTTTTTTCCCATCTTTGCGGAAGATTTAGGTCTTGAATAAAAACCCGGCAGATTTTCTTAGCGTCCTCGTCGGGTCCGGGCCTTGTACTTAATTTAATATGCCAAGGAGTAGGGGATGTATGAAGCCTAGCTGCTCTAAGAAGTGGGAAGTAAAACTTTCCCGCTCTAAGACCACAGTCTACATCTTTTTTAAATCGTGGATGGTGAAAGTTTCTGTTCTAAAGGCGTCTAATTCCAAGCTCTGGGGAGTTGCATGTTGCCCAAAAAAGGCCCTTTTCTTGGAGTTATAATGAATAATGTCTACAGTAGAGGAAAAGTCGTAGGTTGGCGTAAGACTCCATAATATTCTTTGACATGAAGCCCATATCGGAGAATTTTTTAATAGCACATTGGAGGCTAGGGTACCCATCATTAAAATGGAGTAAATATGGCTATTAGAGACTGTTGACCTCCACTCCTGCTCTGGGTTGCACGAAAGATCGATGAAAATTTTCTTGTAGATTTTTGGCAACACTTTGGAAAGTTGCACCAAGCCTCCTCCGAGTTGTTTTTTAGATCTCTTCAGGGATGGAAGATAACTTTTGTGGAAGAGTTTCTGGAGCCAAGAGTCCTCTTCCTCTATCACCCAAAGGGCAATTTTGGGTAAAGCGTTTGCGAAGTAGAGAACTGAGGGAACTAATTTAACATTGTAAAAATCAATTCTTGTTTGAAGATTGTATTTTCTCCACTCCATTAGACTTGTTCTAATTAAGTTGGCCAAACTATTTTTATTTGAATCCGAATTTCCACTGCGTTTCCACTCAATACCGAGTATGTTTAGACTGTTCCTCACTGGGCAACCCATAATATGTGTATTGTCTTTCGGGCACCACTGTCCCAAAGGGAGGATAGCAGTTTTCTTGCAGTTGATTTCCAGTCCAGAGTGTTTCTTAAATCTTTTAAAAAAGGAGATTAGAATGGCCACTCTATTACACACCTGAAGCTCAGAGTTTCCTTCCACATAAAGTGTGACATCATCTGCGTAAATGTCAAGAAGATGCTTGAATTTTCCGAAATTGATTCCAAAGCCCGAATATTTGTATTTCAATCTCTGAGCAAATTCTTCAATTGCAGCCACGAACAGAAGAGGGGCTAAGGGACATCCCTGTCTACAACCGCGCTTAAGATGGATTGGCGGACTCTCGAGACCCTCCAAAGTAATGGTAGAAGTTCCATTAAGTAAAAGAGCTCGGACTGGGTTGAAGAAACGGGAAGGAAGTAATCGCTTTATTGCACGAAGAATACACCGATGATAGAGAGTATCGAAAGCCTTTCTAAAGTCAATGGCTATAATTGCGCCAAATCTTTTATTCGAGTCCACCAAATCTATTGCGCACTGTAAGTTCCGAGCTATATCGGAGATTTTGCGCTGCTTCAAAAAGCCTTTCTGGTGACATCCAATTTTTTTATTAAGCAGAGGCTCCATTTGCTTAGCAATTACTCCAGCCAGAATCCTGTACGATTCATTTAAAACCGTGATAGGCCTCCAGTCCCCAATCTCAATTGCCTTCACTGTTTTGGGAATCAAAACAATACGACCCTTAGACACATCTTTTGGTATTTCACCCACTTTTTCCATTTCTCTGCCCACTTTTAAAAGAAAAGGTATACACTCTTCTCCAAATATTTTAAAGAACTGACCACCAATCCCGGCAGGACCTATGGCTTTATTTCCTTTAAAATACTTAAAAATATACTCATGTACATTATCCTTTGTAAAGAGTGCACAGTAGGTTCCCTTCTTTCTACCGGGAAGTCTGGGGCCTCTGACTCCGACAAGGGACTGAAACGATTCATTAAAAGCTTGAAGGATATCTTTAGTGTTGGTTAAAATCTTGCCATTGTATAAAATCTTTTTCAGTTTTAGAGTTTTGTCATCGTCCTTCTTTATACGTTTCAGGCGTTGGACATGACTGTTTTCTTTTAAAACTTTACTTCTCATGTCCTCCTCGCAAACTTCGGCCAATCTTAAAGTGTTAATTACATCAGAGGTGTAGCTCCTTAAAAAGATAGAACCATTATCTAAAACGTCGTCCACATCCCTTTGGAACTTTTCACGAGCAGATTTTGAGTCGAAGGCAAATTTTTTAGTGGTTAAAATAATCATACTGTTAAAATGCCTCATGACTTTTGAGGCTGACAATTTAGGCTTAAAATCACGAATTAATGTATTTCTCATGCGGCTCTGAAATTCATCGTCGTTTAAAATCCACTTTTGCAATCTAAATGATTGAACATGAGAATGGTTACGGAAATCTATATCTAAAAGCTTATGGTCTGAACTCGGTTCCGGTCTATAATGAGCTTCCACAACTATTCTGTATAAATAAGGGGAAGCAAGAGCGAGGTCCAATCTTGAAGTCAGTGCTCCTCTCCTCCAGGACACAGTTTCCTCCGGAGATTTGATCCTCAAGATGTCAATCAGATTGAATTGACAGATTAGTTTGTTAAGGAGATCCTTGTTTGGATAATGCCTGCCTTCTTTGTCAACATCTACATTCATATCACCAATTAAAAGAAGAGGTGAATTATCATTTTTGCAATTGTTGATGATGGATTGAAAGAAGGAAGACGCTTTGTCATTTGGTCCATATGCATTTATCAAAGCAAATGAGAAACCGGAACAGGTGACAATTATTTTATGCCAATCGCTTGAATTTGAGAATTCCTTCACACAAATCGAACCATCTAAACTTTTTGAAACAAGAGTAAGAACGCCTCTTTTAAAATTAGTTCCAGTAAAATAACTTTTGTAGGTATGAGGTAGGCATTTAAAACATGAGAGATTACATGAGGTTGAATGCCAGGCCTTTATGTCCTGTAGGCAAATTATATCAGGCTTCATACATAAAATACGATTCATGAGGGCATGACGAGCGTTACGATCCATGCCTCCTCTACAATTTAAGGATACAATTTTTCTCAAACCTATGGACGGCCCTGAACTCTTTCTGAACGATTTAAAGAAGAAGTCCGAGACCTTTAGTTGATCCGTATTTTGAAGAGGGACTTTCATAAACTTTGGAAAATAAACTAAGCAATGAAGCCATTAAATACGCTTATGGAGTTTTGGCTGTGTTCTTTTCCTTTCAGGGGAACCATGAGAGACAGATCTCTCCCTTTTACCAGTAGATTGGGATCTTGTTCGCGATGTCAGAACTTTGCTAATGTCTAGATGAGACTTACGAGGTCTCTCCGGTAGTTTCGAATTTGTAGCGAGCTCTGTCTCCAAAGGTTGGCGAACAGAAACTTCCAGTCTTGTGGTTTCCTCATTTGGTCCCTCTGAAGCATCACCTTCGGAGGAAACTTCACAATTTTGATTTTCTGTTGATTTCTCCGTCGCTCCAGTAACAGTATTAGGCTCTGAGGGAAGTTCAATATCCTCGGGCTCCTCGTTGATTACTTGGTCCCCATTTCCTAAAGTAGTTGTTTTACGCTGTTGAGAAACTGATAAAACTTCAACTTCAGGCGTACAGTCTAGTCCCTGTATTACAGTTTCAGGTTCCATTGGCAATGCATTATCTTCCGCTGTAGAATCCTTCCCGTTTGGCGGAATTGTCACATCAGACTTATCTGAGTTTTTTGGCAATTCCCCTGAAGTCAAGCCCCCTGACATAAAGGACCTCAAGGACCTTTCATAATCAAAGAGGCGAACTTTTTTATGTGTGCAGTAGTGCTTAAGGTGGCCAAAGTTGAAGCAATTCTGGCACTGCATTCTAGCACCGGCAAATCTCAGCTTAATAAGGTTCCCTTGAAAGACAACTATTTGTGGAATCATAGAAGGGTCAGCTATTAATTCCATAATGTAGTCCCCGTCTCTCCAACCATTTTTGTACTTAGGGAAAAAAACTTCCGCCTCCTTATCAACCGGTTTTTTTAGGGTAATGGGCCACTACTTCTCCGAATTGTTGCATCCATTCCACAAATTTCGACTCATTAATTCTCTTAAAAGTATTGATAGCTGTTAAAGATAACCTCTTTTTACGATCAACGGTGATCTTATCGATACCTTTTAATTTGATAGTGACCTCTTCATCTATTCCTTCTCCATTTCTTAGCTCATTTTCTTCTCTTTCTTCAACTCATTCAGCCTGTCCCTTACATCCACAGGGGTGATCCCATATTGTTTTCATATGTGTATAAAATATCTGCTAGTTATGCATTAGTCCTATCCCGTTTGTATATTGTATAAATAAAAACTACAAAGACCATCGTCTCGAATCCCTCATCTACATGCAGGGTTTTTAGAATCATACACGTTAATCACCTCTTAATCTTAATGCCTGTTAAAATGTTTACCATTAGTAGGTCGACTGTCCATGTAAAATTTATTACTATTCAATTAATTTTTACTAAATCCAATATAGCCTGGATATTGCTGTACCTTTCTGAAATTTGGCCATCCGATACAAATATAATAAAAAGTGTTTATACGTCCCTCTCGATATATTGTAGTTTTCCCCTCTTCGGTTATAGATTAGGAGACCGATATTATTGTCATCGTTTAGTTAAGGATGAGCCACCGAAATCCAATCCATGGATTGCTCTTATATTAAAAACTTGCCTTTTTATGTAATCCATAAAATTATTCGAGTCCGAGCAATCTAAGATCAAAATATTTGAATTTTTATTACTTTGATGAAAAAATATCTAATTTATGGAATCTTATGACCAACTACTTTTCAAAATTGGCCTCAATTACATGTTTGTTATCCATAAAGTGACTTAAATCATTAGCCAAGAGTTTAAATTTGCTATTTATCCAGCCATGAAAAGTAAAATCTCTTAATACATTATCAGTTGTAAAAAAGTACCATGCATTTATCAAAACATGAAACTCAAAACTTGTTACATTCAGGAACTAAAGTTTTAGACATTTTACAAGGAAGATCTATATATATGTAGATTTATATATGTTTTTATTAACATATTTTTGTACAGAAATACAATATTAATGAGAGAAAAATCATAATTCCACAAAATATGTTTAAATTGTTCTTTAATTTATAATATATCTTCTTTATAAATATACACGAGTATTTACATAATTAATTTAGTTGATAATCCCAAAGAAGTAAATTGACACTTTATCGAATTATCGAATGGAGAATCGAATGATGTAATATTAATATTTGTAATATTTCAATTATTTTTCTGTCTTTTTCCTCCTTAAAATATTCATGAGGTTTTTTTTAGTTAGTTATAAATTATATTGCCGATTACAATAGTACATACAAACAATAGACACTAAGGTAAAGAACACAACACCACAATGGGGTATCTGTGTTACAACTATTCATGAGTTATTTAGCACAATTGGTTTAACCAATTATATACAAAAATATTTATTGGCATGATCACACGTAAAATGAAACATTATTGGACTTTAAATATATGCAATTTTTTTATTTAATAACTAACATATTAACCGTAGTAAAATCTAATGTTGTCGACTGAGAACTATATAGCCTATTGTGTATATACACAATAGATCAAAAGGCTATTAGGAAATATGATGTGGAATTCCCAAGGTGTTTCATATTTAATTCCCGTTGCATCATTTAAAAAAAGACAAAAATATCCTCAATGGCCGTTGTTATTAAGCTTTTGGGGTTTCCTGTTGAGTAAAGGGAATCCAAATGACTAAAATTATCATTGAATTATTATATATGAATAACTGACAGGCATTGACCCGTGGGTAAAAAAAATAGTTGTCCTTTACGCATGACTACGTTACTAAGTAGGCTTTAAAATTGAAATGGGGAGTCCTGATGACCCGTGTCGTCTTGTGGGTCAAGGACATCATGTTGACCTGCTCACGTCACTGGAAATCAAATTTGAGTTTGCAGCAATATACAACCATTCAGTTTTTATTGATAAAAAAATTGTCTGAACAACTCAAAAATATGGGTTCAGGTGATATTAAAAATAACGTCGAAGGTCGCGCAAAGTCAGAAAGGATATATTTATTTGTTAGTCATCTATGATCTGCCACAAAGGTTCCTTAGAGGGTAAGATCAAAATTGATCCACATCATTGAAACGATCCCAGGTTCGATGGATTTATTTTAATGCTATAATAAATATTTAGATCCGTTACAGACGTAACTCAATCGAACCATATGGTCAAAAATATGTATATATATAATGTAAAAAAAATATTTTGTTTTCTATAGGTGTTTTAGATCTTGAAGAGTTCTCTTTACAACAAGATTTATGAAGATTATCTCCTATCTCAAAACTCCCTGGATACTCAATGATGAGTTCCTTTGTGCTTTAAAAGCAATCGGAAGCCTTGGACGACATCATTTGTTAAGCCCACGAAAGCTAGTTTATTATTTAATTAATTAAAAATTTGAGTTTATGGCTTAAAAATACTTTTTCGAATAGAAAATTCTAAACTCATTCAGCCTAATTTTGAGAGCTAAAATTGCAGGATATACATTAGGAGTAAACAGGAAAAATCACGCTTAAAAATATTCAAAACACCCCATTTATGCCGGCACATGGCGGTTTCTGATAAAGTACAAGTACCTAAAGATAATAGAAGATATCTATGTATTTACATATTTTCCGCTTACACGACATTCAAAGTAATATTTAAAGAGTCTCAGGGGCTCAAAGGCTACGAACGACGTTACAAAAATATAATATAAAAAAATACCAAATCTCTTTTTATTAGCTGGACCTAAAATGCATTGCCAAATTAAAATATTATATATGTTTATGTTTTTAAGTATAAAATTTAGCCATCTACACTCAAACGTTCTTTAATCCCAGTAAGGATATAATGAACTACCTATATAATGGGAAACACGAAATACTTATTTTATGTACAAATGCACTAATTAAACGGCAACAAAAACATAAATTATAGTTGATACTTTAATGTGTGACTATGCATATTATGTTCATTATAAATAACTCATGAATGCTTTAAGGTGGAAAAAGGTAGAAAAATGTTCGAAATATTACAAAATATACACTCAGAGTGTGTACCTCCGCCGATCCCCACAACATTCTCATTCAAACATTCTCCCTTTCACACGCCCGATTTTCTATCTCTAATCATTATTTCCTCTCTGTTAGCTCTTTTTGCATATTAAAAAAGCCTCAGAGACGGGAAGAGGAAGAAGTTTAAGCTACGTCACTGGGTTAACATAGTCCTGAGCTGATATATGAACAATAATACGTCAATGAATATTTTTTTAGCGTTGTTCTTGCCTACCCTGAATAGAGACCCCATTTCATTAGTATTTTGCTCAGTTTGCATATTAAAAAAGCACTTACAGATGCCAAAATTTAATCACTTGTTCCTTTTGGCATTTCCAACAACTCCACAAAGTTTCATTCGAATCCGTTCCGTACTTTTTGAGTTATCCTTCTGACAAACAAACCAACAAACCAACAAACGCCAGTGAAAACAATACCTCCTTCGGCGGAGGTAATAATATATTACATCATTCGATTCCCCCATTCGATACTTAAAAGTGTCCATTCACTCATCAGGATTATCAATAACTAAATTAATTATGTAAATACTCGTATATATTTATAAAGAATATATATATTATAAAATATAGAAACATTTAAAATATTTTTTTTGTGGAATTATGATTTTTCTATGTCAAAATAATGTATTTCTATACAAAATTTGTTTAAAAATATACATATATATAGAACTTATTTCTCAAATGAATGCTGTATACTTATATACTATAAATATTTGTCTTGCAATGATTAAGCAAACCACTGAAAATAAGTTAAGACTGAGGATACCGAGTCTATAAGCACCCAGAAGTAACGCAATAACATTAATTAACTATTTATAACTGTTTGCCGTATAACGAATATTGAATACCGGCTACTATATTTTTTAGAAATAATTTTGATAAAACTAGAATTAAATTATTTTTAATCTAATAGTATAAATAACTAATTTCAAATATTATCTTATAGTTTGCATTGTATGTTTCTTCTATGTGTGTATATTTTGAACTATATTTTTTATTTGTATAAACTGACAATTGCAGATTCTAAGATGATACAAAATAAAGATTACAAGTGTGCAATCTATAAATTCAGATAAAAAAGAAGTAAATTTAATTTTATTATGAATTCTCAATTTTGAATATCTTTGATTAACTCTATTTTGAACTTCTTTCAACAAAATTAAAGCTAAATGAAAATTTTCAGCTTTAAATATTATATATTAATGTTAAACTTCTGTGTAAAATGATTTTTAGTCTAAAAGAGCAAATCTATTTTTGTGCCTATATCGAAATTGTTAAGAATGTATAAAAATTGCTAACAATTATATGTGTTAAAAGTTGCTTTTAAATTCTTATGTAGAAGCCTTATTCGTTCTTTCTTATTACTTAACACTTAATTAGATACAAAATTATATACTTAAAAACATGAGCATAATATAATTTTCTATTAGTATCAAATTTGAATTTGATATTAATAGACATATTGGATACTGCATATTTAAGTGAGCAATTTTTGAATTTACAGTCTTTGAATTCAAATGCATTCAGTTTATGTGGAAATTCTCGGGAGTGTTTGATTGTACATCACCTAAATGATTTTATTGCTTTCAAAGTTTATTAAAATGGATTGTTTGTACGATAACAAATCGTAATAAGTAGTCATCAATGAAATCAAACAATATTCAAATAATTATTTTTTTTGACTACTTTGGATAAACATATACATTTTGAGATATTTATTACAATGATGCAGTATAATAACTTAAAGAAAAACTTGACGAGTGCAAAAATAAGTAAATACAGTCTACAGATATCAATGTTTTTGATGTATTTAAAGTTTTTTAAGATGGTTGCAACAAACCAATATTGTTCAAAATATTCTTTATAATAATTTAAAAAAGGTAGAAGTATATTTATTTTTTTTACCTAAATTATAAGTATACATTTTAAAAGGTTTATCAAAAGTAGTAATATAATATATGTAAGAAAAACCTGGGTATTGCAAAAGAATCAACTAATTATCTGATAACATCATAGATATAATTTGCTGATTAAGCGAGAAATAATAAATGATCGGATACATCCTAGTTGAAAAGTTTGTAATAGGAAAAAGGTCATCTGTTCATGCTCTTGAATGTCATTTCGTCATCGTTAAAAGGGTCAACCTTTTAATATTGAATGCCATTTTACTTGCGTATGTTAATGTTCAGAATAAAACAACGTCATCATGAAAGGTTTTGCAAGGACATGACGTGATTGTCAAAGCTATGCTACATAATGTGTATGTTAGTATATGTATTCTCCCACAAGAAATACCATGTCAGAGACATTTTTCAAGTATGAAGTTGTTGTAGCTATAAAGAAATAGATTTAAACAACATAAATCATTGAATGAATTTTGCTTAAGATATTTCAACTGCCAAGGAATATTTATAATCCTAATTAATTCTAATGTTCAAAAAACGTAAATGCTATTTTGTGATATAAGGAAGAATGGTGTAGGAACAAATGGGAAGAAATTAAAACAGAAAGGCGAGGAAGGAGAACATAATCTAACATTTTTTTATCGTAAAATTATCTATTGGTTCAGAATACTAAATTAAATTCATTTATGTATTACATTTTGACTTCTGGCTGCAGTGGTTACCATTCTCGCACTACATAAGCAACTCTAGCTCGGCTATAACATTCACATAAAAAGCAGCAGTATTTATTAGTATTTAACTTTGAAGACCAAGGATAAGTACAATTACCTTCAGATCACCCCAAAGCAGATATTTATATGCTACTTTCCTTAGCTTACTTTATAATGTTTTGCTATTAGGAATAACATCCAAGGATATGAAATATCTTTGTCAATTATTAGGAACTCTATGTAATTTCTTAAAGTAACATTGATTGTCCCACAAAATACCACGAAACTAATGGACTCGATTATATGTTTTAAATATAATTTTATGTTTATTTACTCTTAATAACTTTTTAACACATTCGGCTTATATTAAAAAAATATTTTTTTAATTGTACTGCAATCGCTAAATTATTTTTTTAATGTTGTGGTCAATTAAATATCAGTCTTTTTTTTTCTTAAAAACATTTGATTTTTTTTTTTTCCATCAGCAAGGTTTTTATTATTACGTGCATAAAATATATACATATAATAGTTATAAAAGGAAAATTGTGTTTAATACAAAACATAAATAAACATTATAGTTTAAAATTATTTTCCTTTTAGAAACCTTAAAACACAAACGTATGAACATATCAACTAAATTCTTAACATAAAATTCTTACGATATAGTATCTAAAAAATACAAACGTAAATATTAAATAATTTTTAACATAAAATTCTTGTGATAAAATATTCAAAAACACACTAAAAAAACAAATAATATAAGTATATGAATAATTTATCATTGGTTGTTCTTGAACTTCTTGAATTGTCTGATGATTATTTCCAGGGATTTGGTGTGCAGGGGAGAAGTAGAAGGGAAATATTTTATGACTTCCGAAGCATGATTCCAGGCCGAACTTTGTACCATTGGGATCCTCAAGGAAAATGCCGCGTAACGAGCGGCGGCCGACACCATGATTGAACGCAGACCTCTCGCATTGATGGTTTCCCCTCCCATTATCTTTTTCGCTATGTAGGCCTTACAATTAAGTAACGACGCCCTAACGGTATTTTCCTCTTTGCAGCGTTTCCCGGGTTATTTTATAATTATTTTTTAGAATAAGTTATATATAATAATTTAACAACCATAATACGATTATGTCAAAGAAATATGTCATCATATTAATGATGTATTTTTAACAGTATGGCTAACGAATAAGGACACTAATTGAAATTGAACTCAAATTTATCAACGTATAAAAAGACAATTGTTAATTTCGAATGAAGATTACATTTTTGCAGAATTAGTTTGATAGAATTGCAGTGTCCGGCTGGATATAAATAAGCATTATATCATTAAAATAGTCTAGTAAACCTAGGATCTTATCAATGAGGTAGACAAAAAATGGCCATCAACTCTCGGGAGTATTCCAACCTGCCCCTCAAACATTGAGAGTTAAACACGCCTTAGAGCACTCCCTTTTTTTGCCTATGTGGTTCGACAGAATTGCATCCACCTGGATATAAAAGCATTATGAATACATTTTGTTTACCTTGAATTAAAAATGCATGGCAATCAATTTTTGTATTATCATCATATAATCAACTCACTCGGAACTAGTTCATTTCTTCATGATTTACCCCCTCTTTTAATAAATCATCCACTATGCAACTAGCACAGTTAACTTAAGCCTCTTGAAACCAAGGCTCAAATATATTTTTTACGACTTAAAATTTGGGGTTTCCCTAACCATGGTTCTTGGAGTTATGCTCATTATAATTCCTCATAACTCATGGACGTGACATCAAATCAAGTTATCCTTGAGAGATTATTTTCTAAACGCATGCATAGCAATACTTCATTAATCAAAACAAAATAAGTTGTTTAATTACCTAAAAGCATATTATTATTATTATTATTTTCCCTATGATAATAATATCTACAATTATGTCTATAATTAATTAATTATCTACAATATGTGTGATTGATGTTGAAGATGGCTATATTTGAAGCGTATTTGATACAATATTAAAAAGATTCACCAAATACCATTTAAGACATATTTTACTGAAGATAAAGTAACATATTCATAAAGAATCTTGGAGCTTAGGAAAAAATAGTCAATTTCAGTTTTTCCCTTTATTTTCTACAAGTGATAAACCAACTAACTTTACATTTAATTTTAAACCTTCAAAAATCAGGCTTGAATGTATTTTCCACGATTGGCAATTCGAGATCTATCTCAGAATTTGACTTTTATTTACAAAAAAAACTTTATAACTTAGGGAATTATATTGGAATCAGTTATCCTAGATAATTCTTTAAATGTTCTATAATAATACTTCATTATCAAAACCAAATAATATGTTTCATTACCTATAAAGCATATTATTTTTGCAACTGCAAATAATTTCGTCTAGAATATAAACTATCCTTTGTTGAGGAAATATTTATAAATGAATAATATATATGATTTTGATCTATTTAAGTATGATGAAAATAAAGACTGATAAGTAGACTTCAACCGACTCATACCGAATAAAGTTCCGGGTAGGTGGAGAATATCTAAGGAAGTATTTGCTTGATGATGCAAGTTTGTATGTTGTAATCATATTGTTTTAGAATTAAACATATAAAATATTGCACAAATGTAAATAAAAATATATTTTCCATAAAATAAAATATGATGTCATAGTTCTTGCTTTTAGAAAAGAAAATGGTAATTACGATGTTGCCTATGGTTCGTTGTGTATTTTAAGTACTTGATTGTGACTAGTCATCGGAAAATGAGCAGTCTTTGATGCAATTTTGATGATGATAAAAGTAATAAAATTGATAGCCATGAAGTCGTTATTCCGTCAAATTGAAGTGCGTTTTATAGTCTTTCATTTACCAAATCATACATAAAGATATACTCAGAAGTGTGCTATTCCTTTGAACATATGTTATTTAAAATTTATGGCTTCGTTTTTGTATTTATTAGAGCTTGGCCGCAAATGGAAGATCGCTCAATTTGTGTCCACATATCTTTAAAACACATCAAATGGCTTAATACTAGACTAAAACAACAGACATACTCACAAAAAGCATGTTAGCTTGTGAGGTTAGACTTTGACACAGTTTTAGTTGATATTAATGGGTCCTTCTTTATACTCCTAGGTGCAAAGGCGTATCTTTAAAGATCAGAATCTTATTCAAAAGATTGGACTTCTATCAAAGCATAAAATAACACGAATATTCAAATACTTTCATACTGTATTTACAATTCTAAATACAGATTTGTGATATTTAAAAAAACCCATAAAAATTTCATTGAAGTGTAAGCATATGACATATATTCAAATTTCTTTATTTGATATTTTTTCAAGTATAATAAACTTTTTACATTATTATTACCTCCGCCAAAGGAGGTATGTTTTCACTGGCGTTGGTTTGTTGGTTGGTTGGTTTGTCAGCAGGATAACTCAAAAAGTACGGAACGGATTTGGATGAAACTTTGTGGAGTTGTTGGAAATGCCAAAAGAAACAAGTGATTAAATTTTGGCATCTCTGAGTCCAGAATTAAGATGTAAAATGAGCTAAATACTAATAAATATTTCAAGTTAGCCTACTCTGCCAATAGATGTCGCTGTGCTCTGAAATTGGGTGCCGGGAGCGTCTTCCTCTCGAAATTTCCGTCGAGGGGAACCCTCCCCCGTCCCTCTACGCCACCCCAGTCAAGAAAAATTCGCCTCGGAAGGCTCATAAGGACCCCGTGACGGCGGAGGTTTGCACTCTCTGAGTGTATACATGCCTCTAGTTTTCCTGCATTCAAAGGAATGGAAAATTAAATGGATTCATAAAAAGAATTATAAGAAGATATTGTCATATATATGAATGCTGAATCCTCATTTCGCTAATAAAGTCCAAGGATGAAATGATACAATTAAGCTTTAATGATAATTATAAGTATGAAAAGGGATCATTATATGCCTAGACAACAAATTCAATCTCAGCCATACGAAATAAGTTTTGATTTATTTGATTATTGCGAAAACTGACTATGTACCTATTTGCTTTGCAATTGCATATTTTCTTAAGCAAACAGGTAATATTCGTACATTGTAAAAAAAATATTCTAAGATCTGTCGGGAAAATACTTCCTCCAGATGTTCCCTTCTGAGTTCAATGTGTATTTTGAGTTGATTATGAAAAGTACTTTGAATTTCAGCAAAATTATATTGTCCTTTCCCCTTTTTACAGGAGAAATTTCAAAAATATAACCTAACGATCCACTCATAACTTTGTCTTAGTCTTGATTATAATTCTATATTTGTTTTTCTGCACCCAATTTTCTCAAAAAATAATCATATTACCCTATTTAAGAGTATTGAAAATTCACATGCATTGATAGTCAATATGTCTCAAGCACTTTGCATCCTTTTTGGATTTTTTTTTGGTGATATTTATTTGTATTACATCGTTTCAACATAAACTATAAATCCAAACAAATCCATGACGGGTTTGGGAGAATTTTTTTGAGTATCTTATCAAACTAAACTTTTCCACGTTTACCTGATATAAATAAAAATATAGGGAATTAGTTTTTCAAAATCATGGAGACACGAATGACAATTATACTTGATTAAAAATACTTGATTTGTACTAAAACATATGATATTAAAAAATAAATAGGTATATCAATCAAACAGAGAAGAAGAGCACTTGATGATTGATCCACCACAGTGTCCTGCTGCCAAACATAATTATCCATTAATGCCGAGAATTATCTGTAAAGAAATTTGCCCTAATTTTTAAATTATATGAATCAATATAGTGCTATCAAACATTTGGAACAAAAAAAAGTCATATCTAATAAACATTTAAAAAATACGACCCGGGCACATATGTGCCCACTCGGCATATAAATAATGTATACAGCATAACAAATTTTAGTATATATTCTATTGATTACAGCTCTTTTTTTATTAAAAGTTACATATATATTTATTGATTTGATAATATTTTTATTTTGTGTGGTAAAGTTCCATGCATTCTGGATGAAAAGGAACATTACATTTCTTGCAGATATGAGGAGTTCTTCCATTGCATTCTCGGCATCTACTTCTCGAATGCACTCCTCTTGCTCTCCAATTATTACCTTCATTTAGTCGAATACTGTTTGTAGCGCTCACCAATGAATACTTAGGTCCTGGACGCTTCTTTGCAACCCCATAAGTTTGTTGGACCACATTGGCTAAATTTCTCGAGAAGTCCAAGAGACTCAGACGAGGATTGCCCTGTCTACTGAAGCGCCATGCATTGACAACCTGTGCGTTTATGCTCCAAGCAAACAAAGGCCACCACCACTTTTTGGACCTTATCCTTACCCTATATGCGGCAACTTGCTGGTCAAAAAGGTCAACACCTCCCATGTTCCGATCGTACGTACTAATAGAATTTGGCATGTCAACTTCAACATACTTCCTCTTTTTTAGATCCCACCGTCTTGCTTTCTGTAGTGGTTGAGCTCTCATTTTATTTGAAGCCACACTAACTACCTGGTTATCCTTCCACTTGACAATCGAGGCACAACCAGTAAATGCCTCGTCCATGGATCCTCGAGATTTCTTTTTCCATAGTTGTTTTGTCAGCACTGGAGCGCCACCCAGCCGATCTTCACGAAGAGTTGTGGTGCAGGCAATTCCATTCCGTGATAATTATAAGAGCATGGGAATGGATCCGAAATAATTGTCACAGATGACGTGTTGCCCTTGGATTAACTTGATCTTGTTTACCATTTCCAAAACGACATTTGGACGATGACCAAACCCATGATCAGGAATGTTGGTGAAGGATCCACAAAAGGTTCGACATGTAGCAAGGTACCGTCAGCAGCACAAGCTGCCCACAACTTGAAACCAAATCTGACAGGTTTTCCTCGGATGTATTTTTTATCCCCATGCCGTCCATAATAGGGGACCATTACTTCGTCAACGCTCATAAACTCTCCGTGGAATCTGTCATTTTCCCATTACTTTATGCTAGGCACAGCTTCACTTGAATGCCGACTGGGCACATTTGTTCCCACTCTAAATGTTTATGCATTTATTTTTGATAAAACATTGATAACATATATAAAGTAAATATTTAAAAAAGAATCTATATATTTTAAGAATCGTTTTCTTTAAAAATTATTAATATTCATTCATAAATTTTGCTGTTACATACCCATTAGAACAATACGATTTCGGCATATTTTCAACGTCCTCAAACACATACTTTCAAACAGCAACTACGAGTACATTATTATTATGTTTATTAAATAATATGAGCTATCTCATGTAGGTAAAGCTGTTAAAAATAAAGTTAATCTGTTTGAACTTTGAAATATGCCTTAGTTGTGTTGTAATAACGCTTTTAAGCTCTGGGAACATATCTTCCCAATCGGCATTAATGGGTTAAGAGAAAGTACTGTCCACTTTACTACCGCCTTCGTCACCTCCCAAGTACTTCTCACAGCCAAACATACATCCACTGGGGAACCAATAAGAAAGCATAGCCTTTCCATTCCTTGTCACCACGTCCAGCATCATGGCTTCAGTTGAGTATTTGGTCCTGTTGATCGTGAAAGCTTTGAGCAAAATAGCGTTCCTTCTTTAGTATATCTATGCTTAACTTCTTAATGCTGGTGTCTATATTTTATTGTATATAATATGTTGATGATGTCAGGAGAGAAGCTAGAGACATTATTTATCTTAAAAGTACTTATGTTTAGGCTGACAAAGAAATATATTCTCAAGTCTTAGCTCATGCTATAAAACACTTAATCTTAATGGGTATCAAAATCAGCTCACTAAATATTACATTTGTGTCATTTATCATCAAGGACAACAACCTTAGCGATATATCTCTATTCTTACCCATGTAGAAATAAAAATACTGGGTGAGGCCTCTTGTAATTGGGAGCAAATGAGACATGAAGTATGAAAAGAGGATGGTAGAGGAGGGATTGTTATTTAATAGGGGAAAAACGGCAGTTCACTTTTGATCCATGCCTCTTTTGTTTATTACGTAATGATACAGTTGATAAAAATCGCCTCATTAAATTTTTCTTTTAACTAATGTTATATATATTTTTTTAAACACTTCCTTTTTTAGAAGGAGTATTCTCATTCTCTGGTTGTATGTTTTTTATTTAGAATCCTCATAGCTCCAGAGCACTCCGGCTTTTGGAAAGAATTACGATATATATAATAATGATAAAAGTTACATGATAAAAATATAAAACTCAGAGAGTGTAAACCTCCGCCGTCACGGGGTCCTTATGAGCCTTCCGAGGCGGATTTTTCACGACTGGGGTGGCGTAGAGGGACGGGGGAGGGTTCCCCTCGACGGAAATTTCGAGAGGAAGACGTTCCCGGCACCCAATTTCACAGCTCAGCGACATCTATTGGCAGAGTAGGCTAACTTGAAATATTTATTAGTATTTAGCTCATTTGGCATCTTAAAGAAGCACTCAAATTTAATCACTTGTTCTATTTGACATTTCCAACAACTCCACAAAGTTTCATCCGAATCCGTTCGGTACTTTTTGAGTTATCTTGCTGACAAACCACCAACAACCAACAAACAACGCCAGTGAAAACAATACCTCCTTCGGCGGAGGTAATGAAAGACTCAGTGAAAACTCTAACGAGAAGGTCGTTCTCCTTAAAATTCCTCTTTATATGAAGATCTTGTTGATTGGTAGATTTGTCAATGATTCCTTTTATTTGTTCCAGCAACACGTCTACACTTATCTTAGTGTTGATTTTGCTATTTCTCCATTTTTCACTCTGCTTTTACTCCTACCTATGTAGATAAACCCCGCTACGGTTAGCCAGGGATATATAAATATTATTATATTCCAAATGATACAATGTCTTATTCCCCATTGTCTGAGTGCAGAATAGCACTTTGTAAATTTTTGTAGTCCGGCACGTATTTATATTCTTAGAGTGCACCCAGGGGGGGGGGGGGGGGCAGAACTCATGAAAACAAGGAGGGATATTTCCAATAATAAAATCAAAAAAATGTGACGTCATCACTTAGACGATTTGCCTGTATATCTAATACCTACACCATCTAAATAAATAATAATATGGTGGACTAATATCGATGAAACCACACAACCTTGAATATAATTTCATATAAAAATAAGATTTTATGACTCTGTGTTACTACATTCACATGATTTTCAGCAAAAAAAAAAGAAATTGGTTTAATAATATGTTATGTATTAGATTTTCAATTTTCAGACCGAAACTCAGCCAATTTATTAGCACCTGAAAAGGTTTGATTATTATTTATATATTTCACTAGTCCATAAAAGTAGTAGTAGTCCTTTCGATCAAACAGACAGAAAGATAACGAGAGAAAAAAAGGAGAATATAGATATCTTTATGCCATAAATCATAAACAATCGATAATATGACGTCATGTATGACGTTTCAGTTTTTCTTTTCCAATCAGAGGAATCTAAACATTGCGTTCTGCGCATCTTGTATTATCTATTATCTTTGGAGTGCACCACACTTAATATTCAATCCGCAAAACTAACGGGTTAAGGAATCCAAATTATTATTATGGGATGCATTGTTTGAGCATGAGAGACTAATTGATAACTCATGTCTAAGTGTGAGTAACAAATTCACATTGTGTACATTAAATATGCATATATTTTGCAAAGATATGTACCTACATGAGCCCAAGTAAGTATATTTAGACCACTTTTGGTTGGCACTAGACCGGATTTGAACTTATATGCCATATAAACAAAAAACATGCTGTCACATTGCTTGTATAAAACATAATTATGCATAAAAAATATGGGGATGGCCGAACCTTGTTTTATTTCACGGGTCGTTGCTTCTAGACAAAGGATGTGACATTTTAAGAAGCCATTGTTTCCTGGTGTTGCCATTTATCTGAATTTGTAGAAGGATTGTTTTATTTATTTGGAATTGACGGCAAATAAATATTCAGATGGGAACATATTAACCAAGGGGTACTTTAAGAATGCATTTTTATTTCCTTGACTATTAAGAGTGGTGTGAGATGAGTTATAGCAGTTATCCCTGAGATATATAGAACCATGACGTTAGTCATTAGCCACTTTCATTAGCCAAACCTGAGAATTAGGTTGGACGTAATTCCATCCGTGGGGGATATGAATAAGTACATCAAACATAGGGCCTTTTCAATAAGGTCAAATATATTGACTCTCACCTATCGAGAGTCGAGCATCCTATTTGGTTAGATAGAATGACATTCGTGTGGATATAAATAAGCATTCGTCCATTAAAACTAATCCATTTAAGTCTTTATATCTAAATGAGTTTGATTGATATTCATCTCCCTCATTCAGGAGTCGAATCAGAAAACCAACGCAGCCAGAAGCTGAAATCATTTTAACATATATATATATATATAACCCGGTGAAGGAGCCAAAGGGCCGCGACGGTTATTTTAGTACTAATTTTTGTTTTTTGTCCAATGGATAAGTGTTTAGCACCCCTAGAAAGTACTGGTTTTGTTCTGTTATGTGATTAAACCAGTTTTGCTCTATCTTTTCTTATAGAGCTGTAAGCAGAATTCTTCTCAAACAACCAAAATTAAATCAAGCGCATTTTAAAAAACAATGGCGCCACATCTGAGTTTGGACCTAATAGAAAGGCTTGTCAAAGATAGTCGAGGATGATGAGGTGTCAGAAGCTGCTTAACCTGGTGAAGAGGAGCAATTCTGGGATCATAATGCTCACTGATCCCTCCTGTCCTGATGCAAACCCTTTGGATTACTCCGTGTGGAATTAGCTCTCCAAGATCGCTAATGAGATGCCCCACAATACTCTGGACTCATTGAAGGCCTTAAAGATTGAGAGGTAGTTGCAGCAGATGATAGCCTACTTAAGTCGGATCATCAAGTGGAAATGGTTCAAGTTAATTGAACAAATGCTTAGTATGGTTTGAAGTTTTGATTTGTAAAAAATGGCAATAAAATTCTTTGTTTCCTGTTGTACCATGATCATATGGGTTCAGATGTGCATCGCCTGGGAGTCGCTCGAAATTTGGCTTTTGTTCTTATACTTGTATTTGTTTGGGAATTTTTGATATCAATGTTTTAATCATGTCTATAGTAGATCTCGAACCTCTGAAAATATCAACTTAATACATTAATTCTATCTAGAGATATAGCTGAACTAAGTTGTTAATAAAATATGGCCCTTTTTGCTCCTTCACCCAGTATATATATATATATATATATATATATATATATACATAATTTTAAACTGAAAGAATATATATACCTGACTAGCAACGGAAGTGTTCAATTAAAACCATACGATGTAATATCCATTTTATGACGCTAATAATAAAAGGAAATAAATACCGGCTTTGTTTGACTTTTATGGAATTTGCAAAAATAAACCTTTTTTTGTTAATATTGTTGTTGAGATATTTTTATACAGCAAGTAATTAAAATCTTTTGCTGTTTCAATCGAGCTGTTTTTTTAGTTATGTTTTGTTTACCAAAGACATTTTTTCTGTTTTACTAAATTAAGAAGCAAATATTCCAAGAAAACACATTCATTATATATTAGCGTTCTGGTGGATTTTTTTCTTGTATCGGATCTATGAAAGTATTTTCAGGCCTACTATTAATGCTTTTTTAATAGTTCAAATCATTGTATTCGGTTATCATTAAATATACACTAAGAATTATATTTAAGTTAGAGTTAAATCTTATCTGAACAGTAAAGTTAAAACATCCATGAGCATTTTATTTAAAAAAATGAATAATCGTGTTGAAAAAGGCATGTAATTATATTCATGTATGTACTGCTTTACTCCATTTCTGTAATTAGGTAGAGCTACTTTTTTATTTAATTTTTTTGTTGCCTATTGGGTTCGATAAAATCGCATCTTCGTGGATTATAGCATTATAGCGTCAGAATTAGTCTATCGAATCAATGATTTTATCAATAAAGTTGACCAATTTTAAAAGTGTAATATGGAGCTTATTTTTCATTCTGAGCCCTGCATGGAAGATATTTGGATTGATCTCTACAAGGTACCTAAATAGGTGTAATATCAATATTAAAATCTTTTAATACATTAAGACCACAAATTAAGCTTTAGCCTTATTCTCGATGTATATAAATGCAAAAAAATACCAAGTTATAACCTTATAAAATCTAACCAACATCTATTGCAAAGTAAAAAGATAGATTGGTATGTCGATCCTTCGAACCATAATGTCATGCATGATCAACTTTACTAACAAATTGAACTCAACAATCTCCTACGACAAAAGGTTTTTTATTCGATATAAAAAATCGGTAACAAAGGCTTAAAAATGTTTATCAGATGATGCCCCAAACTAATTGGATCACATTTATTTTTGTGAAACGGTTTAGTTCATATAAAGCTGCTGGGTTCTTATAGCTATCATGGTATCAACCACTCAAGGAAGAGAAGTTGAGGCCGTCATACTAACTAATTCAGATAGATAGTACGTCAATAGGTCAATGTTCCAATGTTCGATTGCATGTCGTGTTTCAGTAGAAATTTACGATTCCTATTAAGGATTTTGTAAGAGGATATAGTTTGTCATATATAAATATATATTTGTATGGTTCTACTTATTATACGTTATTGGTCTTTTAACTTCGAATTCTAACATTAATTATTGGATTTTATTTTATATATGTGCATATATGCTTTTTTCGGGTTTTGGAGTATATAAGATATTCATCTATTCCAAAGTAAAAATAAAAAATAAAACTAGTCTAAATAAATTATGTTATAAAAGTGATAATTATGGTCTAATATAACTTCTCTTGTATATTCTGGTAATACAAAGATATTTTGATAGAAACATTATACATAAGTTATATATTAAATATAACATAGGTTTTGTATGTTTATCTTTACAAATTATCCTAGTTTCTTTTACTGAAAGTCCCAAGTCAAGTAGTACATATGGAATTTTTTGGGCTCAATGAACTTGATAAAATTTAAGGAAAACAGCCATTTTCTAATATGATTTATTGAGAAAATATAATCAACTAGAGGCATATATACACTCAGAGAGTGCAAACCTCCGCCGTCACGGGGTCCGAGGCGGATTTTTCACGACTGGGGCGGCGTAGAGGGACGGGGGAGGGTTCCCCTCGACGGAAATTCCGAAAGGAAGACGCTCCCGGCACCCGATATCACAGCACAGCGACATCTATTGGCAGAGTAGGCTAACTTGAAATATTTATTAGTATTTAGCTCATTTTGCATCTTAATTATGCACTCAGAAATGCCAAAATTTAATCACTTGTTCCTTTTGGCATTTCCAACAACTCCACAAAGTTTCATCCGCATCTGTTCCACACTTTTTGAGTTATCCTGCTGACAAACAAACCAACAAACAAACCAACCAACAACCAACGCCAGTGAAAACAATACCTTCTTCGGCGGAGATAATTATTCTCAAAAAGTTTATTGGATTTTATATTATAAGAAAATTCTTCATGGAAAAAGGCATAATATATATAAAAAGTCCATTACTCTCCAGCTAAGTAAACATAAGACTCAGGTGGTTGGAAGGAAAGTAAAATTATTTGATGATTGTACCCCATGAGCCTTTGTTTTATTAAGACATGCTATGAAGGACTCCCTAGAAAGTCAAAGTCATATATATTATGGGCACATTGATCGATGAACAAACACACATTTGATACTACATCACAATAGCGTCTACAGATGATAAGCTTAACAAAGAAAGAGAGTCTAAATACATAGAACCCTGAGACACACATCGTTTGAAGTACGTCGTCTTAGATTACAATCCTCCCAAATAGACGATGGCTTGATTGTTGCCTACATACAAGTTCATCATAATTGAGTAGTTCTACACATTGCCTATAAGTAAGTGCTTGCGTCGGAAAAAACCATTTAACCCTGAATTTTAAGTTATATTGATTTAAATCGATCAGCACAAAAATAGTAAAATTCAACGTTTTTTAATATGTTCTATTATTTATTTAACACCATTATTAAGAAAATGTTTCAAATGAAACTCAATACAATGTTACGTCAAAGCAATTCTATTGATTCTAAATAATATTCCATCTTTGTGAACCATTATATAAATCAATAAAATCATTTGAAACTTTAAAAAGGGGTCTCTAGCTCAAGCATTTGAACGTGAACTGTTTAGGGATATGTCTTGCTATCTATCTGAAGAATATATGATGAATAATTAATTGTCATTCTGTTCAAATTTAAAGTAAATCAGTTATATTTTGCTTTGAATGAAAAAATAAATGAAACAATGGAAGGCCATGAAGTCTCTGCGTATCCATATGGCTGTAACACAATCGAACCATATTGGCACACACATTAATTATACCCTTTTCTATTTAATTGTGCCAAGGTATTAGACTCTATATCTCTATTATCAGTATGCAGCTACAGTTATAAAGCAGAGCTGCGACTACCGAGTGTAAATCGGTATTCGATACTACCCACGGTAGATTTCAAATATCGAACCGATTATACCATATTTGAAGGTATGCCTTTTGTAGTATTGACATAGAGACATAAAGCTATAGAGAGTTTATTCCCTTCAATAGCAGAGAAACATCGTTCAACTGTCGCTTTGCCCAAGCGCTCCCTTGTGTGAAGAACTTGAACTTCGAAAATAAATAAACAACTATAACTTATAGTATTATAGAGCAGATACTTAAATAGACATTCAATATAAGCTTATGCTATGCATTAAATACTAAAGTACCTGAAAGTGTATATAATATCGGATAATAAGAGACAGTAAATAAAAACAATATATAGCCTTCCATTTCCTACAAAATCCAAGTAGATATATAATTTGTATAAGATTAGTTTGTATTGAATTTCAAATAATCTTTAATAAATATATCAAATGATGTACTTAATTGTCCTTTGTTATAAACTGTCCGATATAAAAGGCATATGAAGAAGTAAAAGCAGATAGATAAATAAATTTATCTCTCTTTCTAATCTACCGTACCGAATATCGATCGATACTGTAGATATATAATAAAATCTACCGAGTACCCATATCGATCAGTAGATGGTATATACCGAATATCGAACCGGCGGTAGATTTTTCTACTGAATCCCAGCTCTGTTATAAAGTCAATCTAGTTGGATAAAGGTATGACCACTTATGACAGGACACTATTAGATGTCCACTTTGGGAGGCTTCAATATGTTTTTTTTACTTGTCGGCCTTGAATCCATCCCCCAATATCACAACAAAAAGAAAGGAGCAACAGCTTCAACATCAGCAAAAAAAATATGTCGCAACGAAACAAAAGAGGTGCAATTTTAGTCCTTTCTGCGCAAGGGAAATCTCCTACGGAAATGAGCAGAACTTTAGGTTCAACTACCAGGCACGCTTGCCATGGGGGCCAAGAGATTCCCAAAAGGGTCAGTACAAGGCCTGTGAGGTCACCAGGAACTGTAGAGGTGGTTCAGAAGATCTTTGAGGAGAGAGAAGGCAAGCCCTGGATCACAATGGAGAGACTTCTCAAGGAGTATCGTAGTTTCAAAAGAACTCCAAGACAAGCCTTGAAGCCTAGGGATCGGAAGAAAAGACTCATTGCTCCAAGAAGATGATTAACAAGTTTTTAAAAAGCCTCCAAGAGTTGTCATTTTCCACCTTGATAAAACATCATTCTCCATTGTGGAAATGGTAGCCAATTAAACCGGATTCTACCTTGCTAATGCTTCTGGAGATGCTGCCGACACGACTGTCCACTTTGGAAAAGAACTGCATTTTGCCAGCTTAATTGCTGTGGCTGCTCCAATGAAAAGAAGGGTGAAGCTCATCGTCCTCGATACCAATGAGAGGCTAAAGTTTGACACCTACATCTAGTACCTGCGTGATATCATCTTTCCTTCTACCAGGATAACTTATAGGGTGGTTTTTTTCGGTAATAAATTATTTATTTTGTTATCTGAAAAACGGGCTATTAAATAAAACAACTGAAAACAATAAATATATTTTAAACAGGGTGACTTGGAGACTCCTAAATGATGGTGTCAGTGGCCATACAACAATAATTACCCAAGAAATGCTATAAAAAAGACACCTGACATTTTCCCAAAGGACTGTTGTTGACCCCCGCACTCCACCAGACGCTACTTCAATGGACTATGCCATCTTTGGGAGCTTGAAGTCCATGCTCAGTGGCATCCATTTCAAGACAAAAGATGAACTTCAGTCCTTCTTCATTGATGCCTGAGCCAACTTAACTGATACTTTCGTAAAAAAAGCTTCAAGAGAATCGAATCCATGTTTGAACGGATTGCCACTAATGAGGGGATGTTGGATTGAGTGAATCGATTCATTTAAGTCTTATTTGAGAGTCCAATAAATAATTAAGCTCGAACCCTTTCACCTAAATTGAATTATTCACAATAATAATAATAATTGAGGATCCTATTTAAGTGAATATAGTATTTTTGTAACCCTGTAACTTCAAAAGAATTATAAACAGCTTCATGATTTAAAATTGTTAAATTTTATCTAAATAATTAAACCTTAATTTATAACTACTTGATGTTAGTTAGACTTTATTTCCGTTTACCAATATATATAATTTACAGGGAAAAATAATAATAATAATAATAAAATATTAACAAAGAAAAACATATTAAAAAAAACACAAGAATAGAGTAAAAAATATAATATATATATAAAAGAAATAAAAACAGGCAATGAGCACGACCACGCAAAAGGGGTATTTGTGCTACTACGGAATATTATAAGAATTTTACTGTGTACAATAATTATTTGCTATTATTTTTTTCATTTTGAAACATGTTATTAACTTTAAAATTCGATTATTATCGGCTTCGCATTGCATGGCTTCATATCTTTCTTGGGATAGTGCAGGGCATCTGTTGATGAGGTGATCGGCTGTCTGCGGCTCTTCCTTGCAAACATTGCAGGTTGCAGTTGAGTTTTTCCATTTGCCAAAATTAGCCAGAAAAGGCCCATGTCCGGTGTAGGCTTGAACTAGCAACCGCAATTTTGTCTGTCGAGGTTGACAATCTTCTTGTTGGGTTTTCCAAGCAAACCACGCGTATGAGCCATGATCCGTTCATTCAAATAACGTCTACACCAGGCTTTATAGAATGCATCATATAAGGACTTCTTAACGAAACTTGGAGATATGCCAACACATTCAACTACTTGATACTTAGATAATAAACTTATTTTCTATGATTGAATTTTACAGAATGTATCATAGTGGACTTGAATGTATCCCTTAATATAAATCGATTTATCAAACAGTGGGTGCACACTATAAGTTGAAAACTATAATTTATTTTTAATTAATAAATATGAGGGAAAAATAGCAACTCTTTCGTTACTGATTCGCCATAAGAAAATGGCTGTTGCTGATTTGATGTTTGTTAGTATTCATCAACAAGAAAACTGTTGTTCTTATAAGTCTTCAAACAATTAGCTAAATTTAATGTGGGGATGGAGGGGAAATAAAGAAGTTGCTTTTACATCGAGTGGGAATCTAAATCAATATCTTAGTTTAATTAATCAAACAAATGAAGAGCCTAGAGCCATTATCAGCTTCAACAAAAATGTGCACCCTTCAAAGATGTACCATTAGGTCTTTAAAAAAATATAAATAATATTTTTTAATCATAAGTTAGTTTTTTATGTGAGTTAAACTATGGAACATAACAATATTTTTACTCCATTTGGTTTGATATAAACATTATATTTTTTTATTAGTTCATGTCACCTTTAAATTTATATTCATTGAGGTCAATATACAATTCCTGCCACGACATTTCTGGCATTTCCAATATTGTAAACTTACATCTCCGTGTTTTACAAAAAAAGTTTTTATTTAATTGGAAAGTGTTTATGATTACTTTTTAATATATCTTATGCTTTTTTTGTTATTTGATTCCTGTTTTATCTGTCTAATAGAATGTTCTTTCTGTCATGCCTATATAATCTTGATAGAAATTAATAAAGTATCGCCTTATGGCCAAAACTAATTAAATTCTGCCTACTTTTGTAAGGCAAGCTTACTTGCGTGAATTTGTACTCCCTTAAATGATAAGTTGTTGAAAATGGAAATAGGTATCAGGGAGATGAACAAATGGTCACATATATGTATCACATATTTAATTCTTATTACTTTCATTTTCCATTAATCAAATTACTTTCAAATTTTCTACTTTCATAACCCAAATAAGGATAACATAGGGAGATTTCAAGGGTCAACGTTATACGTCTTTCAAAATGAACGGCCTTTTCTAACTGTGTTCCTTTTGTCCCTCTCTCAAGATCCATTTTAATGGGTCTTTTTATTATTATCAACAGTTCTTTTTATATATGTACAACAGAATACATAAAAACTAAGATAATGCATGAAAAATCATATAAGTAAATAAATGGGTCTTGAGCCTTATTTCATCTGCTTATGATATGAGGGAGGAATCCAATTTCGTTTTCAACTAACGGAAGATTCTCTTTATTATAAATGAAAGTACGCATGTACATAGTGTATCAGACAACAAGGGAAAATGAAGAAAATACATATATGTTAAGGGTTCCCTTCTTAACTTATTATTATTACTTTTGGGGCGATAAAGGAGCCCTTTTAAAAAGTGGACAATCAAGAAAAAAAGTTGTTGTTGTTGTTCATCTTTATCCTTGAGAATAAAGAAAGTGTTAATTCATGTCTGACTCCTGCTCTAAGGCTTAATAAGAATTTGAATGACCGTGCCCATCCCTCATTTTTGGAGATATTACAAGTCTCATAGTATTGCATACAAATGATGAGTCATTATTTATTTTCATTTATTATAATGTCTTCGTTTAACAAAATTTTAATTTATTTCATAATTGAGTTCTCAAATACTGCTAGCAGTATCCGGTCCGGTTTAAACATATTTTTAATAATAAAGATCGTAGCTCCTAGATAGGTTCACTACAGGCTGATACCGGATTAAGTTCCGGTGAGGTGGGTCCAATCTAGGAGCTAAACAACTTTTTTTCACGTTTAGTAAATAAGATAATAACTACCAAAATAATATTTTATAATTAGCTTCAAATTTTTTTACATTACAAGCTTCAAATATGTAATAAAATTAGTCGGGTGGTCTGTATTAAAGGCGGGGACTTCTTAAAATTACAAGTTTTCATGACCTCCCTCTCACCAATAATCCTAAAGGTATCTTCTTATAAAATGTTGAGTTTTTTGTATAGCTGAGGCTCTATCTATCGTCAATGAATATATATCACTAAGTGGCTGGACGAAATGATCTACCGACGAGAGATCAAGGGCAACGAACAGCGATGCATTTCTTCCGACCTCTCAAACCGCCACACCCGTCGGGAAAAAAGTTTTTTTCGACTAAAAACATTTTAACGGTTAACTGAGAAAACATTTTATAGTGTAAAAATAAAATATACTAAAATTATTTACAGAAAACAGAGTACAACTATTCAGGGCAGTAGCGAAAGTAAATAAATCAACATTTTAGTTCACATATTCTGATATACTGAAGAATAATCTTATATAAATGACGCATCATTTATTAAATTTGTTTAAAAAATCAATGGGCATAAAGTTTCAGGCCTTGATATGCATAGGCAGTTCTGGACACTCCCTGGCTGTTACCGGAATGAACAATGAAGACTACGGCGTTTGATAATTTCAGTAGTGGGCATCACTCTACCGCTTCCGTAAATGTGCCGTATCTTTTGTGAACTTCCAGATCGATTAGGCTCCATATTATGTAATATCTTCCTCAAATTTCTTAGTCCATTGTAGAACCCTCTAGATGGCATCAATTCATTATAGTATTATTATATATGAAAAAGTAGACGGATTGTGTGAGGCTTTTTATTCCCAAATGGAAGACCTAAAAATATTTCGTGGAAGCGGATACAGACTCCTAACAGATTGGGTGGGCTAGGACTGCTTAACTTTGGTAGTTTCTGGAAAGTTATCCTTTTTAAGTGGTTCCAACGAATTACACAAAAGGGATCTATTTGGAATGAATCATTGGAGAATATATTGTTCGAAAGTGGGAATGGTACAATTGAGCAAAAAAGAGGCAAAGGACCTCATACAATACTAGAATTATCTCGAAAAATAAGTCCATTCTGGAAGGAAAATGAGTCCATATTTAAAGAGATAGCTGATAAACTTTTAGAGAAAATGGAGTGGCAGGAACCAGTTTTAGAAAATACAAGACTTAGATTTTTAGTTCACACATCTATAAAGAAAAAGCTTGAGTGCATGGGGGATATTTTGGCCAATATAACAACATTACAGTAAACGAGAATCTAGAAAGGCAAGGCATTTTAAGCAAAGTTTGTTTTCGTACAAGGGAAGTCGGACCGAGGAATTGTTTTTATAATTTCATAAAAATATCAAGTAATAGTTTTATTCGGGGAGTTATGCAAGATAAAAAGTCGAGCAGGTGTTTCCTGACACAGATAGAGAGAAGGAAGGAAGAATATGGAGTGAAAACTCCAGTTAGTGAAATAATCAAAGGCCTACGTTCATATGATCTGAACTTCTCCCTATCATGGTTGAAGTACATAATTGTGACGAACACTTTGTCCTTGGGAGCCCTATATGGAAGGACTTTGGAGGAAAGGACTTGTTTTCTTTGCAAGGAAGCAAGGGAAACGCAAAGACACTTCTTGATCGAGTGCTCATATGTTGCTCGTATTTTAGGACACTTGGTGACTATTTTTTACGAGTATTTTAATTTATTATTGAAACCGAGAGAGTTTGTTTTCTTTTATGTGGGTCCCTATCAAACAAAATAAATTTTATAACTTCAAAAATACAATTTTACATATATAAATTTCGATCAGCCAAAGTTGCCCCCCCGGATGATTTTATGAGTATATTTGATGATTTTATAACATATGTGATGCGTTTGTGAGTTATGTAAATTTATTTGTTATCGATGTAATTAAATGTTTACATGAAATATAGTTGTACTCGGTACAAAAAAAAATCACTTAGTATTTGCTTTTTTTTTCAAAACATAAGACTCAGTATTGACATTTAAATTCGACGTAAGCGGTAAAAAATTAGCTGAAAAAATCTTCAAAGTTTGTTGCTCTGGATGTACGATTAGGTATCCTGCGATATATAAGACCAATGGATTGAAGTGAACGAAAATGTAGGGTCGGGATTAGATTCATTGCAGGGTCCATCTTATGCACTAATAATAAAGTGGAATAAATGTGGCCTATTGACTGTTCCCCTCTTGTTACATAACGGTTGACAGAGTCTACGAGAGGAATTGCTTGGATATTTCCGTCCTTTGATGACAGTGTTAGAGATACCACAAACACTTTGTTTACAAGAAACGGTCCAGGAGAAAACGTTCTAGAAAAAAATGAACCTAAGGGGTGAGATAGCCGTGCGTGTTAAGTTGTGTTCAACTCTCAATGTTGGGGGCGCAGGTTCGAATCCCGAGAGGGATGGTCATTTTCGATCTACCTCATTGATAAAATCATAGGTTCGATAGACTAATTTTAATACTATAATTCTTATTTATATCTTGTCGGATGCAATTTTATCGAACCATATAGGCAAAAAAAAATGAACCAATATAGAAAAGGAAAATGTTAAGGTACGTAAAAACGGTCCCAATACATACATCGGTGGCAAGTATTTGAGTTGAATACATTTAAATATTGTAAACACACTATTTTTCACCTACCTAAATTGAAAAAGTAATGCCAAAAATTGTTGATTTGCAATAATTATCAAATAATAAAGTAGAAATACTTATCACTCATTGTACAATTAACAATTGAAAAGTCTCAAGAGACTAGAATTTTAATCACATTTTTAATAAAGGCTTTAGGACATATTCATTCATTTTCATTATTTTGATTTAAAAAATAAACATTGAGTTTTGGATTTCATATTCTATATGAAATAATATCGTGAATTTATTTATTTGAATAAACTAAAGTGATTATGGTTGACTTTCATTACGATTTAAAAAATACGAATAAAAAAACAGGCGCCAAAGGAAAGTCCAGAGTTTTGTATGTAAAAGCGAAAAAAACATATAAATTTACTTTAATTTTTTTCTCCTCTGCAGAAAAAGACCATAAAAAAATTATTGGCACCGTGCATATTTTATGATTTGTACAAAAGTCGTCTCTGAACTTATTTTTATCTTTCCTCAATTTTAAAACTAGTGCCAAATGATGAACGATACCTCTATAAATCTTAGCGTTAAACGATCAAAATTTTCATCTCAACCGAGATTATTTTTATATACTTGAGGTTGTATTAAACAAAAGAGAGTATGGCATTATTAAAAACAAAAGATTAATGAGAATCATAAAAGTATCAAACACGAGAGTGTACAATCAATATAAGCTCGGGGTTAAGCTCATTGTCAACGGACACCATTCATCGCTTCAAAAGGGAGACCAGATGGCCCAGGTGATTGGCATATTCTTTCATATCTTGTTATGTAGCTAAATATTTATACATATCAATCAACTGGGCCTCTGGTCTCCCTTTTGAACAGTATGCAGACATCCTCAGTCCCATTTTTGTAGGAGTATGTCGGGAAACCTTCATCAAAGAATTCGCATCGGAGTACTTCAACTTGTATTTTTCTCCCAAGAACGGGATTATTTTATGAAGTAGGAATATTCTTCGAGAGGAATGCTTTGAGAAGAAGCTGAAAGCTTATGCCCCAAAAACTAAGTAGCCTTTTGGGATTAGTAGAGATAGTTAGTTATAGCAGGGAATACTATAGACTGGAATGAGATCTCCTTCCTTTTTATATCAAAGCTTAACTACCTTCGTAAAAAGAAAATATAAAAGGAGGAGGTTCCTAATAGGAACTCCCTTCTTTTCCTTTTTTTTACGAAGGTAGTTAAGCTTTCACATAAAGGAGGGAGTTCCTATTCCAGGTTGTTATAGATTCCGTGGTTATAGTCTCTCACGTGAATGTCCACTTAACTATTATGTTTGAAAGTTGTAGAAATTTTACATATTCATAAATCTTCTTTGCGCGACTTGAGCCGGCCATTGAGTTTACATACATTGAGAAATAGTTGAGAACATCAGGGTGTTGTGGGTTAAGAATTGCTCTTCTTATTACTTTTGTTACCTTTTTTTTCGGAAGTAAGGTACATCCCTATTTATTATTAGTATTGCTAAATTTTGATAAAAATAAAGTAACTTAAAAAAAGACTTGTGTTCTTTGCTTCATACCACTCTTCCTCAAAAAAAGTTGTTTTGAATGATATGTATATATATACCTTCTTTATATATATATATATCTATTATATATATATATTATATATGCTATATATTATAGAATATAATATATATATATATCATATATATATATATACACATATCAGATATGTTTATAAGATAACTATATTCACAATATATGCATATAATACAAATACAAAAATATATATACGAGACATGAAATATTCGACCTTTTTAAGCATTTATCAATAGTTCTTCTTTTATCTTTCTAAGTATTTCCTATCATGTTTAATGTATGATTTTTTTTTTCTTACCATTGTCTTATTTTTATCTTATATTTTAAAAGTTTTTGCAGAGAGAGAAAAGAAATAAAACTACAAATGTACGGATAATATCAGTTTGTCCTCAAAGAAATAGTATAATTTAATGATGAAAATAATCTAATTATTTCATCACCTTAATTCAAAGTTATAGATACTATGAAGTGTAAAAATACATAAACTAATATTTGACAAGCAAACATTGAATGAAGTACGAATAATAGCGGGAAAGGTTTTAAATCAACTGATATATATCAATGATTTGAATACTTAATGGATCCCTGAAAACTAAATAAAAACCATTTTGCTCAATCAGGTCATAATTTTTTGAAATTGTGTGTGTTAGCTGCATTACACAACTTAGAGAATGGTGTAAAGGTAA
>CP045896.1:216958-254502 GCA_013387185.1 Caligus rogercresseyi
TCTTCCTCATCCCGAGGAGGCCCATCAAGTCCCACCACTCCAGGACGTATCCACTTGGAAGGGAGACGCTACTTTGTATGTCACGTAATACGATGTGGAACATGTTTAAGGCCTTGAGGTCAGCCAGGACCCTTCACTCTGCCAGGACTGCAGCTAGGGTCATTGGACCCAGTGTCTCCACATAATCCATACTGATTAGGCATTTTTTTTATTTATTTAATACATATTTTTTACTGTTTTAATGATTAATTTAGACTTTATTTATAAATGTAACTAATGTGCCCATGGCAAATATACTCGATTACACAAACATTTGTCAAAAAATATTAGCGAAATAGTTAAAAAACAATACTTAGGTATGTACGTAAACAAAAGTCTTCTTTTTCATTATAAAGATTACAATCTGCAATAATAAATAATTTTATATTGCCCATTTTGATGACCAATATGATAATTCGGTTGAATAGTTGTCACAATTTTATGTAGTAAAGGAAATAAATTACCAATAAAGGTTAAATTAATTGTGATAGAGACGTTAATAGAGTCTTAGCACTTCAACTTGACTCTGTACATACACTTTTGATGTACTATCCCAATCCTTTCACTAGATTCGAGTCAATCAAAAAACTCTTTTTGAAGAAAGTTTATATTGAGTTTTCACCTAAAGAACTGATTTAGGTTCTACTTTTTTAAAGACTAATCTACTCTGTAGATATCACTCTTTCTTTAGTACGGATGTTACATAGAATTGGTTTCACGGGGCTTATATCTACATTGGTATTAAAAATGTGAGTAAGGGAGGGGAAGGGTGATATAAACTTCAAAGATCAATAGTGAACACTAAAATCGTAATTGGAATCACAAGCTCCTTTTGTATGTCATAAAATAAAATATTAAAACACTTTAATCTAAATTTCAAATGCGGAAATTTAAAATCAGATAAAAAACAGAAACGATAGCAGTAATCATAAAATGTTATTCCAGACATTTAAAACTCTCCTAACGCAGTAACGATGCCTGGAGGGATGTGGCAGAGATCACTCACTGCACTTTTGCAATGCAGGTCTCTAACTTTGAATTTTGACGGATATTTTGAATACGTTGCGAGGCCAATCCTTTTTGGACGGATAAACCCCCAGTTCTGACATTAGCTCTCCTTTATGGCTCACTAAAGGGTGGACGAAGGAACAGTTATAGAACAAATGTTCTGACGTTTCTACTTCAAGTTGGCAAAAGGAGCACTTAGTCGAGTCCGAGGACTTGTTTGTGAATATGGAGGATGTGGCGACTCTGTATCTAAGCCATTTTTGAACCTGTGTTGTTAGGGTATTGACCATACTGACCTTCGAATCCAAATCTCTATTTCCAACACCGAGCCTCTCACATCGTCTTGACACAAGTGTTCCAGCCGAACTGGTTCTCTTCTGAAAATTATTCCCTCCCGTACTCCTCTCGAGGAAGTGCCTCCGATAGCATGATAGAAAGGTGAAGGGGGCCTATTGCTTTCCTTGTAGACGTATCCCTCAGTATTTTGATTCGGTGATGGGTGGAAAATTCATTTCATATACTTCTTCGCTGTGTTGCTAGATTCTGCTACAGAAGTTATCGGTTTGATGCTCTAGAAACCTGACCAGAACAAAACCGTGGGTTGTGGTTCAGAGGTTCGTTAGGACCCAGAGAGGCAGTACAGAGGCTAAGATTGACATCCACGACTCTGCCATTTTCCTCCAGTATGTGTCAGTTTTTTAACGACTCCAATCAGTTCGTCCGGTCCAAAGTGAACTTTTTCGCAGAGTTCCACGCCAATTTTTTTTGGAAAACCTCTCTTTGTAACGGTGAGCCCAAAGATCAAAGCTAAAGGGTAATTTCTTTAGCCATGATAGATTCAATGATTTCCACATTGCTTCTTGTTCGAGAAAGTTTAATATTGAGTTTTCACCCTAGAGAACTGATTTAGGTTATACTTCTTTTTAGACTAATCTACTCCTTTGATATCACTCTTCATCAGTAACGATATGATCTCCTCTATGATACTTACAAAAATATAATCACCAAAATTGTATTTGTTCATTTTGCTATAAAAAAGGATTCTTTTACTAATACAATATACTCACATTTCAGTAAATTTTTATATAATCGGATTATTACACATTCCAACTACGCAGGACAGTTTCAACGCTCAGTGACTTGTATAAAATAGATTATAGGAAGTACATAATATATTTCAATCATTCCTTTTGACAAAATATCCATGAGGTTCGTATATGAACACAGATATTTACGCGTTGTTTTTTTTTAGGTGTTAAAAGGATGATCTACGACTTGAGTGAGTCTATGTTTTTGTGTATAATCCTAGACTTCCTCATATTCATTTTGGATAGAGTCAAATTCCCAAATGCAAATATGGTTTTCAAATATTTCACTGATAAGCTTGTTCAGTGATTTGCGCCCAATAATCTCAGATTTACTATATATACATATTTCGGTTAAAATATATACGTGTTTCAAAGTATTAGGACAACAACATCAAAAAATTTCCTGCTGTCAAACTATTTTAGTAGAAGATATGCTTAAGAATAACGTCTATATAGATTTTTGAATTTTCTTGTATTGGCACACAATATTTTTTAGTCATTGTTTGTAGCAAAAATAACAGCAAATATTTTCCAATCTATTCGATTAAATCAAAACAATACCTGCAATAGGAATTGAGAAGGTATGGTCGAAATATGTTGAAGAATTATTTGAACAAACTTACATTGACAGGATTTCTATAATATATATTTTAACGTTTGTCAGTTGTCATGTTTTTGTTATGAACTTATGAATTGAAATTATCTATATATAATGATATTATGATTCTGTTTTTCCGTTTCCAAAACCATAGAATTAAACACCAAAAGTAGCATTACATGAATATATATGACCTTAGAGTATGATTGGTTTTAACAGCACTTATTTGGCTACAAAAAGATAAGAAATAATATTTTTGTCCATATTTACGTATTGTTCAATTATAATTGAACCATACGTAAATATGGCAAAAATTATTGATTCAACCGCCGTACGGTGTCAACCTATTTTGAAGACCTGATATGACCTCCTCCTCCCATGATCTCGTCAATTCTGTTGGGTCACGGAGATCTTCAAGGAGGGCGAACATTGATTGCGATGGCGAATGAGCCTTGTTTTGAATGACCACACAAATCCAAAATCAAAAGGACTTTCATCAGAGGTGTACAGCTGCTAGTTTGTCCTAAGTCTGAGATGAAAAATCTTTTCCAGGAAGGTATTCACGCTTATGGCTACTTGTGCAGGTGCACCATTCTGTTGCAGAGCCACTCTGCCCGAGGAAAGTTTTTTCAGTCCCAGAACAGCAGCAGGTCGGACATCAACAACTCAAAAAAGTCAACTGCCCTCGACTTCTAACAGACCATAAACTAAATCAAGCCCGTCGTATACGACGAAGCTACAATCATCATCGCTGGCGGGTCGCTGACGTCGATTTCCTCAAGATTGCCAAATGTAGTGATTCTCACAAATTTATTAAAATTTTCTGCGTCTTTTTCCTCTAAGGTGAGATCTCCATAGAAAGTCCATATCAAGTGTTGTGAGTTCTATAACATTTTCATGAGATATCATTTTTAGGTATATTTTAGTAAAAGTCTTAGATTGCATGAATATATTGGAATTCAGAACTTAAAATGCCTTGATAACTTTGCTATAAGTTAAAAAAATACAAAAGTATAAAATACAACATTTGTTTTAAGTTTATATTGCAAAAAGTTAATATATTAATAATGAAAAAATGAAAGATTATTTTAATTAAGCCCCATTTTTGGCATTTGAAAAGCAATTTCAGTTTCAGACATATTTTGTTCTTATATACTTATATATGTCAATGGTGTACCTTTCTAGCATTAATGATGTGCATTATTATGTTTATCGTCACCACTCTACCATGAAATAATAACCACCAACTCATTGTCCTTGAATATATCACGGGTATATTTTTAGAAAAGCTATTTTGTGTGTTATAGGTATATTGTTCAGATAGAGCTCAGATAGAAAAAAATCAATATGGATCGTAAATATTTTTTCAACCCATAATTTCCTACAAAGAGTTGTTTTTGATTATTAATATGGGGAATACATATTATTAAATAGCCAAGGAAAACTGTAAATAAGTAAATAGAATGATATAGCATTCATGAGTTTATGATAGATCTTGTTTTGAAGAAGTATAAATTATCATATATGAAGGATAATTATTTCGGAACTATTTTCTATGTTCATTCTAATTCTGTAGAACATATTTTGTCTGTGATATGAAATTAATTGTGTACCATATATTTCTAAGCATATTGGTTTCAAATATCAAAAAAGTTTGTAATTAAATTAGTGTTTATCTTAATTATTAATTCATTAGTTGAATTAAATATTTTAACGTGTTTACCACTATTTAGGTTGAATTTAATACAGCGGATATTTGTATAGCAGATAATGAAACATTCAACTTATTTGAAGCCATAAATACGTAAAACATCACAATTTTCTAAGAATATTTACAACGTTACTTTATTAATAGTTCCAAAAAAAGTTGACACTTTCTATACAATACTGACAATGCACTTTGCATATTGATTTATAAATCTCTAATCGATTCAAAACTGTTCAATAAAGAACCTTTAAAATGAAAATATTGTAGACCTTTACAAAAATATAAATAATTGACTTGGTAACGGCTCTAGGGTATCGTCGTATTCATGGAATGATTCAGTTGATTTGGCAAGCAACCCTCATCTTGTTTTACTCGCCTCTTTATTTAAAAATAAGACAATATACACCAATATTGTCGTCTGGATAAATCTATGTGTTTGTTTTAATTTAAACTATTCAGGGCTTCTTACTTACTCTCCACTCTATAGGCCAATAAATTCGGATCTTGTTAAGCTTTGTACACTATGCTGTAATTTTTTAAGCACAATATTCCATTTAGTTTAAGTAATTTTACGAATCGTATCGCTAACAATTTACAATATCATATATAAATATAAAAAATATGATTTAAAAAATTAGGTCAAAATTATATTATATAATTAATGATGTTAAAGGCTCCACAGGCCTTCAGTATCCCTTAAGAAAACAAATGTACATTAAGTAAGTATACGGAGGATTAAAAAGAGGGAAAACGATTCTGGAATACACTAAGAAGTTTATCGTAAATATACCAAATGCCTACTTCATTTAAATCCCTGTTTATTTTTACATATCTGTTGGTAAAATATAAATAGTGATGTATATTTTACTCTATATATTCTATAGAATCAGTAACATCAAGCAATCATATTAGAAATGTTTTTGCAAAGTTATCTGTAGAAAAATATGACACATGATTTTTGTATATTTGTTAAAACATTACATATTTACATTTTTAAACATTATCACTATTAACGATCATATATTATTGTAATGAGACAAACTTAGATAAGAGAGACTTCATATATCTTCCAGGGTATTGCATATCATTTCATCATTTTTTAAATGTTGCAAATATTTTCGGGGATATCTGAAATACATATATGTGTTAAAATGCTATATATACTTTATCATCCTTTATCAATCCTTTCATGGGAATAGTAAGAAATCGTTGTTATATCAAGAATTGTAGTTTTTTATTAGAGTCATTGAAAACATTACGATGAATATCACATAATGAAAAACAGATCTGTGTAATGATTAGCGCTAGTTCGTCTGAAAATACAATGCATTGATAAGGCGTTCAACCGAATGTATATATTTTAAGAAACTATTTCATAAAAATATTTAAACTAATCAAAATATTGATACCAAAGCTTTAATTTATACATAAATCCGCTCTTTTTAGAATGCATTAATTTATATTTCTGGAAAATATGATATTGTTCACGATGTTCAAAAGCGAACCGTTTGTGGGAATTCTTCTTAAATAAAACACATAGAATATAAAATTACCCTCAAACCTCATTGTTAGGCAACCCGTGTGACAAGTGGCATCGTCTTGCTGAAACCAAATTTCCTGGAGATCATTTGCTTCAATCTAATATATCATTTTTTTTGTTATCATAGAAAAATAACGTTCGACGTTGATAGTAACGTAATTTTTGTAAGAATACGAACCAATGATTCTGCCATCCCAAAAACTCACCAAACTGTTGTTTTCAATGGATGTTCTTTCTTTATATTCTTGCTGTATCTCAAATTCAGCAATTTTATTTGTTTAACTATTCAATGGGACAAGAATGACTTATTCTCAAACAAAAATTTAGCTCCGAGAAACTGGATTTTTCTTGGATACTTTCAAGAGCCCATTGACAAGACGCAAAGGAAAGTTAGGCGGCACAAATCTTGCACGAGCTATATTTTGTATGTCTTTCAACCCAAATCTTTCCTCAAGACCAGGTTGTTGCATACATCTTCGACTGCACTCAGGCTACTGTCACAATATTTTCTGCCAGACGACGGAACATACCAACAAGTTTTGCCCTTCAAATTTTCGATTTCTGTGGATCGCAGATTTTAAATTTTGTGGATTACAAGTGGGAGTAATTTGCAAAAAAAACTTGTGTCACAGAACGCTGATTTTCATTGAACAATTAAACATTTTTATACGTTTATGGGGCGATTATCTTCCAAGATGAATTGTAAAACAATAAAAAGTAAAACGGCCTAGGGAACTTGCATACTTTTAAAATAACCTTTCTTTTTATCCAACTTTCCAAAAAAGCGTACAATAATTTTTGGCTCTACAAGAAAAAAATTATCTATGATGTGATCAGGGATTTCATAAATTTTCTAATAAGAACCTATGTATATATATATATAAAGTTTACAAATAAAATGAATTCTTAGTAATATACTTTCATACACTTTATACTTGTAAATTTACAGAACTAAAATGTATCAGACCACCACTGAATTTCATGAATTTTGTCTGAAGATGCAAATCATTTTCCTCTCATATAAAACAGATTTTAAATTTTAAAATCAAATCAATATAAAGGTACTATTGATGCTTTCCCTATCCGCCTTCAAAATCTGACCTGCCATACAATTTAATTTGTTGAAGTATTTTGAAACAAAAACGTTACACTCTGTAAATAATAGACATTAACTTGTCTTATTTGTTTCAAAACAGGAATACCTACATTACGTGTTAAAGCTTTACTTTTTTGCAAAAGGTATCTATTATTTTCATTTAGTCAATAATTAATTAATTATATAGATTATATATATAATATATATATTTTTTTTGTACCTTCGTACAACATTTATTCTTGAATGTTACCAACATAAAAAAAAACTTATTCAGTACACGTACAAACATAAAATTTTACACAACTAATATAAAAACAAAATCAAACATCATCAACAATTCTATTTACATATTTAAAAACATTTTTCGATAGGGGGATTTTGTGCTTCTTAATTTATAAAGTAAAATCTGTATTTTAGTTTATATATATATATATTGATTTCATGAGAAACCATAAAATATAAATATCGTTAATTGAAATGTATCTTCCTTATCAAGGGGAGTTTTATCTTGATAAATTAGAGGCCCTTCGATAGCAAATTTTAAAAGAAAGATATCATAACGATAGTTTGGAGTCGATAAAAGCCAAAAGGTGAAAAATCGTTAAAACCATTTACATTGTTGGAAATGTGTATAATTACTCTATTCACAACTGTTTTATCCCGACATTTAATACTGCAATGGAAGTGCAAATCAAAAATGAAGTTATAATACCTTTAAAAAATTCAATTGTCGTCGATTCAGATTCGGATTGAAGCTGGTTAACAATATACTTGGTGTATCAACCTCTTTTTATTTATTTGTATTCCTCTTATTCAATTATTAAGTAAATAAAATATAAAGACAATGTATAATATACAAATAATTGAACATACAAATGGAAAATATGAATACAAAAGACATTTTAAGATCTATATCTGTGTTAAACTTATATCAACATGAATTATAAATCTTTAACAAGTTTAAACATGAATCACTCTCTCTTCAAAACGATAGCAATGCTATTTTTGACTGAACGAGGCTAGACACGGAGGAGAGTTGAATCCTATTGCTTTAACTAATATTTCATATATCGAATGAGACTTTGAAATTCGATACCCCGCAGATTTATGCTAATAGTACAGCGTCAAGCAGAGAGAAGTGACATTTTTGCAGTGTGATTAAGTCATTAAGTGATTCTAGGTGCATGTGTTATGTTTGAGTCATAAGAGGCCTTACATTCATCAATCTATAAAATAAGAATATAATTTCATGACATAATCAAGAGTAATGTTTAAAATTTGAAGGAGTTGTTAAGGTTCAAATAATAAGGAGTTGTTTGTAATTAGTTGAAGTTGCTTTTAATAGTGGGGAATTTGGACATCTGATAAAAAGACTCACCACATATAAAGCATTGCCATTAATTTATAAGTAACTAAAAAAAGAGTGATCCCTACTCTTAAATAGGGCTTAATGTTCTTGCCGATTTTCTGCAGTTTTGGTATGGTATTAATGGCCATATATATATATATGTGGCTATAATATATATAATATTATATATATATATATATATATATATATATATATATATATATATATATATACTCGCATATTTGGGGGCCTACGGCGCCCATATGTTTCATATTTCATAGGTTTCTTAAAATTTGTATCATGATTTTGTGGAGAAATAGGTTTTCTAAATGTCAAATGAGATACAAATAAATTCTGTTTTGTACAAACATTCTCATAAAAAGTTTGACTTTGTACAAAGAATATGTTTCAAGTCACATGAGATGCTTTTTTCTTTTCTTTTTTCCTCTCTTTACCTTGAAAAGTAGGTAGTAAAATCAGACAAGGTCTGATTTTTTTCCTGTTTCTGTCCCATCATTTTGCAAATAGTTTTATTAGCTCCGTCTAGACCCAAGGATTCCATAAGTACCTTCAAAGTTCAAATCTGACCATAAATTTGGGAGGAGATAGCGTGCGGACATACAGACGGACAGAGATTGGTGAATTATTATATAGATTTATCACACACATATTCCAAGCATTTGATATCTTAATGTTGATATTTTTAAATTATTATTCTACCAAATTCGATTATAATGAAATGATGAGTTATAAGTTTCTTGAGAGATAATAGACGTATGGCTGAATTCTTAATCTTGACGACAAGGACTACACATGGAAGATATTTCTTATTTTCATAAAATACATGATAAATATTTATTGTGCCTACGGCATTTTCCCCAAAAATGCTTTTTATGTCTTTTCCAACTGGAATTCTTAAACTAATAGAAGAAAATTGTAATGTATGCATTTTGTATTTGTAGCCTGATAGTATATATCCTTTCATCTTCGGAAATACTCAAATAATGCACATCAAATTCAACACTCAATGACATCGTGATGCATCTTAAAAATAACATGAGCTACAGAACGCTGCCTTGTAAGGTCTTGGGAAAGACTGATTTATTATTTATATACAAATATATTGAAACCATAAATAAAATTATCGACCACAATTGTAGCCGATATTATCTGCTACAATTTTAATCGATACCGATTAATTGATAAAATACATATAAATTTGAGGTCAAATTCAAACAATATTATTGCTATCCAGTACTTATTATTGTCACAATTATGAAGAATGGATTCATCGTTGCTCTATATATTCATAAAGAAAATTCGTTTTTTTGCCCAAATATATTTCATTCAATAATCATGAATTTTTGTGGGCCATTCACCCTTTACAATATCGAATTCGTACGCTACACAAATTTATAAAACGTACAGCACGATAAACTTTAGGTATTACTTAATATATTACTTTAAATTACCAAAAACTTATAATTATAATCAGACAATAATAAAAGATGATAAATCGATTAAGAAGTTGCAAAATTTAGTTTCGATTAAGTACTATGTATATTGGCATATTGAACTCTCAAATAACAACTTATTTATGTGTCAAATACTGTATTGTTAATAACAATAATATATTAATATTAAATATATTATAATATATATATTTTTTCTATCAAGATTTTAAAATATGTTATAATTTTAAAAGATGCCATTCAATTTGAGACTTTTGACTATTTTAACAATTTTGAGTTACGAAATGGCGCAGGATACATAAATTATATTACGTCATAGGAACATGGAAAAACCTTTGTTACTTGAATGATGTGCAAATTATTCTCCAACATAATTAACTTTTATGACCATATATTTGACACTCATTCTTCCTATAGGAAAACATTAGGACTTTCAGATGATATATTTTTATTTGTTTGTAGCCAAATATTTTGAGTTACTTCCATGCCTATGTGTTAATTAGTCGTCAACACAATTAGAACTTGATTAGCTTCCATGGTAATAGAGAAAAAATTAGGAGTAGAGGTGAGTTTTCATTTAGATTCATATGCAAAACTAATTTAGCAATATTAAGAAATGTTGTTTATTAGAGGTAAAAAAAAAGAAAAAAGTATTGCTCTGAGGATACAATATTTTGATAACTTTGATATTGGTCTGAATCATTAGACCCTAAATTTAAATACTTCAAGAGATACTGTTACAATATTAAATTGCAAATCTGATGATATGTCCTCTTTTTACAAAGCATATATAAAATATAACCTATAATGAATAAACCAAAATTATTTCTTTTTTATATTCCGCAGAAACAGCCAAAACTTGTGTTTTAAAGACCCAGACAGGTTAAGAAAATTAAAGTGGCATAATTTTTTAAATGTAAGACTCTCGATAAATTTTTTTAAACCTTTATTAAGAACAAAGTTAAATTTACAATATTAGTTAACGAGTTTCAATATGGAGTTCCCATTAATTCATTATTCAATAATAAAAAAGTTTATATTTGATTATTCACTCTTTGTTTTATAATGATTTGCAGATTTATACCTTAAAAAAATAACATCTTAAGAGGTGGAGAGAATGACGGATCAGGTATTTTGTAATCTTTTATCAGTGGGCCTAGGGCTAGGCCTTTTGATTCTAGAAGCAAAGTAACGCTTTTTGGGTTACATAATTTTATACACCATAATTGATTAATAATTGTCGACTTCAACTGGGGCCATTCATTATAATGATGAAGAAAATATTTTTGTCTTGAAGGCATCTAATGCTTAATCATTCATTAATATATTTACCTACAATAATAATTATATGCTTTTATATATATGTATCAGACTTGTTGATTCATTTGTTGTCGTTCGCGACGAACGACAAGGTAAATTTCTTGTCGTTCGTTTTTGGCGCCAAAAAAAAGACAAATATTTTTCTTTTTTCATGGGAACAGATTTCCTTTCTAACATAAACGTCATCACTTTTTTCAGAATGGTGAGAAAAAAATCCCTTTAAAAAAACGTCGTCAATTTTTTTCAGAATGACGAACGCCAAACGAACGATTCAATTTAAAAATAACGATGAACAACAAACGATAACTTTTAAATGTATTAAAACTTTTTTAACAGTTTTAAGGTGATGCCTAGAGATTGATGGAGAATATTTAATTTGTTCCGAAGGCAGGGTCCAGTTGTCTCCAAAAGTATCTGGTATGCGAGTCGAAAAAGTTGCGATTTTTGACCGCTAAAATAATTCCTCGTAGTTCTGCTGGCAGCAAAAGTTACCGTGAAGTTAACTTTTTGCCACCAATGCTTTTAAATTCAATATAGTGAGCTCGATTGCTTTTGACCTTGTTGATGAAAACTTTCGTCTCCCGTTGGATCCAAAGAGAATATAGGCCTGCACATAATTGTTCATGCACTTTTCCAATCCTCTCATATTCAAGGCAACGATTTTATTCTAGAACCGATAGTATGGGTCATTCAACAAAAGCCTAGATGGTGTCGTTGTAGATCTGACCACAATCCTTACATAGTTAATAATATCTGATCAGGTCTGCAGAAATTTGTAGTTGTGCCGTGAACTTGGTTCCATCAGAGATATTTTTTAGAGAGCCCAAAGTTATTTTTTTTTTCAAACTTTTATTTTTATTCACTCTCATTTGGTTTCAACCAATCACTTTGGGGAGAAAAGTCGTTGTTTGTTACCTTTATCTTTAAATCATTGTAAGTGGGAATCTTTAGGGTGAGGGCAGACAAGCTGGCTGAAACCAATAGTATTACTGACTCCAGATATATGGACTTTGTATTTGCTGTTCTTTATTTTCTACTTTCAATATGGAGTTCTGTTTTTCACAAATCCAATTTGATTATTTTATTTAAGATATTATCTCTTTTTTAAAGTTAGTTTGAAAAAAGCAAATCCATCAAAATATCTTAAATCCTCTAACCATGCGTGTTTAAAACTCCTATCCCTAACCAATCAAGGCCTATAAATCACGCCTTAAAACAGTATTTCCCCTCGTCCACATAATGACTCGATGTGTTGAATCGTCTATAAGGAAAGTAATGACAAGTCCAGGAAGAAAAGGATCAACTGGAAACAATCAAAGTGTTGCTGGATGTTTAAAATCCCACGATTAACGTCATATTTTATGGTTTTCATGGCTGAAAACACACTAGAGTACACTAAGTCATCCTCCTAAGCCAATCATTATTCAAGTTTAATCTGTTGTATTTCAATAATATGCCTTCTTTTATATGTTTTATGTCTTGCTTCTATTAATAAATAGTATTGGTTTTTTTCAACAAGACTTTTATTTTTAAATATATGGTATTTTTATATTACTAAAAAAATTTAAAAAACATATACAAACCAGAAAATAAGATAGGAATTAAGATCATGGAGTTAAAAAGTATACAGAGAGTATGACATAAAACTATAGAGGTATAGGAGCTTAAAAATATAAATAATTCAAAATTGTGATTAATTATTCAGGTAAAAAAACCGAACAACTTATTTGTATTCCCTTATATTTTACCCTTTTGAGGAGCGTCCCAAAATAATTCATCTTAGTGTTTCAAATAAAGTGATTCATAGGGCAATTAATTTTAAAATAATCATGTCCCATGTATGTATGTATGTATAATGTTTTCTTTATCAAAAAACAAATTTGTAGTAAGTCTAAATAAGCAAGGTTTTTGTTCAATCATCAAGTATACAGGAAGCTCTACAATCGCTGCACCAATATTTTCGGGACACTGCCATTTAGTCCAGATAGACCTAATTAAAATAGACGCTTTTTTAAGAGACTAATTTATTTATTTATTTATTGCAGGATTTCCATCTTTCTATTCACAATAATATTTCTATTTGTTTCACAAGTGGGGCAACCATCTTAATCCACGTATGTATTTAAATAGATCCCTGCAGTTTTTTTCTTCTCTGTTGAATATCCACTTATTATTAGATGGGGCTCAGTGATCCAATCATATTATTTAATAAATCAAAATGCGTCATTTTACTTGCTTCAACAATATGTGTCCTACTACCAACTTTATAGACAAGCTTGATCAGTCCAATTTTATACGAACACTGATGTTATCAAGTTTTAATAAACAAGTAGAAATGTGGACAGAGAAGGAACCCTGAGTCATTATCTCTCACAAATTTATGGAGGAAAATATACGGAGAGGGCATATTTCGGACTGAGGAAGGTGTTGCAAAGATTATCGGAGTTTTCAGTACGATTGGATAAGATCATAAATGAGCCCCCAGCACAATTAAATAAGAGCCTTAGATGGGAGCTTCTACAAGAGGCTCCATGAATTTCGAAGGAATAAATACAGTCGGACTTGACTTTGGTGCAGAAACGGCAGATTCCCCTTGTTATAAATAAAATGGCTTTCAAGCAATCCAGTCTAATTTTTGGCTTGTACGAGTCTGTAGACAGACCTGCAGTACCAATCAGATTGCGTCTGGCTGGAACCTCTTCCTCCCAGCCGCGGAAAATTTGTTTGAAGCCTACAATGGAACCTTTCATTAAATATTTAAGAAGACGTTGTATAATATTCCAGTGGCTAAAGCTATAAGTGTGATAAAAATGATATGCTGTCGTCATCAGAAAAGTGGGTTAAATACCGTGTTTCTCTGGTACCATAGAAGTGCGAGACCAATTTTTTACGCAAGATCATAGTAATGTTCTTTTTGCCGTACGGAGAGTGAGTCCAGTGACCCACTTTTTATATGACGGCACATATCTTGGTCCTTTATATACAGCCCCGTGCAGGTAAATTTGGAACAAGTTTATGGCCTCCAGGATCAATAAGGAGAGATTCTAGAGAAATATTTATTATACAAAAAATACACATTAGACAATTATGGTCAACTTTATTCAATGTGTCCTCCTCCAGCTTCCACCACAGTCTCCACACGGGACCTGAACGCGCCCTCACTGACCTGGACACCTCCGCAGCCTCCAAGGACATGGCCACAGACGTGATGGACGACTTAAGGGCCTCCACAGAGTTGTGGTGGGTCGCACAGGCCTCCCCCTCCAACTTCCCTACAGGTAGTAGTCACAAGGGTTGAGATCTGGGGAGTTGGAGGGCCAGGTCTGAGGATCCCAGAAGTGAGGCACGTTTTCCTTGAGCCATGCCTGCACAGTCTTGGCCTTGTGGGCGGGGGCAGAGTCCTGCTGAAAGGTGTACTTCCTCCCAGAGGCCACAGTGTCTATCCAAGGCTTGACCACGTTACTGAGGACCTCCAAGTACACCTCCTGGTTGACCTTTTGCTTGGGCTCAAAGAAGTGTGGCGGCATGACGTGGCCCTCACTGCTGATGACACCCAGGACCATCACTGCAGCCGGGTTCTTTGTCCTGAAGACCATGGGGACCTCAGAAGCCTCCCTACGGATCCACCTGTCATTCTGCCTGTTCCTCTTTTTGTTCCACGTCTGTGGCCATGTCCTTGGAGGCTGCGGAGGTGTCCAGGTCAGTGAGGGCATTCAGGTCCCGTGTGGAGGACTGTGGTGGAAGCTGGAGGAGGACACATTTTAAAAAGTTGACCATAATTGTCTAATGTGTATTTTTTGTTTAATAAATATTTCTCTAGAACCTCTCCTTATTAATCTGGAGGGCTGTGAACTTATTCCAAATTTACCTGCACATCCCTGTATATCTGTTCCGATCTTTTAATCGAAAATTTAAGTTTTTATCAACCTAAGAGAAGTGAATTTATAGTCTTTTATGTTGGACTCGATGAACGGTTTATGAATTCTATAATTACAAAAAACACATGTATTATATGCAAGGAGAAGTGCATCATGCACCGATTTTCGGGGATTTTACCAATGGTTAAACTCCACATTAAAGTTTTAAAGCATACATGTCGTAAGAAATGATGTTTTTACCCAAATGTTCTTTCAAGATTTTTTTTAATATGCTATAGTTTGTGTGTTTGTTTGAAATATAAAATGATGCCTGTTGGCCAAGAAACGAAACAAGTAGAAATGTCAATTCCAATACTCCAAATTCAACCTTTTAATAGAGAATTATACAACATCGTCTTTATCCCAGATATGAGATCCGTCTTATATTCTAAGTCATATTTTTGGAACCCTGTAACATTAACACAAGATAAATAAATACTTTTGTTTCGATAATTAAGTTCATACGTTGTATGGACTAATTAAATAAGACCATTAATAGATGTAAACCCTTTTTTGTGCAATTCTACCCACTTACTGAAAAAAAAACATTAGACAGGTATTATGAAATTATTCAAGTTATTTATATTAACTTTATTATATAATGTTTACAAAAAAAAAGGAAGCCCAAAAAAATAAAATTGGTCAAATAAACATAATAATCTAGAAGATAGATTGAAGGATTTGAAATTAGTATTTTCTTTTTAAATTGTCCTATCCAAGACACCTGCTTCAGGATAATTGTCTTGAGGACGTTCTGGCGAGGATGGACATGGGCGTCCCAGGATTGGCCTTGATGGACCTCTTGAGACCAGCCACAAATGTGGGCGTGCATATCCGGTCACTCCTGGGCTAGTGATAATTCCTCTAGGACATCCCTGACTCCTCCCACTTCTTGGTGATTATCTTAGACCGTCCTCCTGGGGTACTTGAGCAACTTGATGCTGGCTGCAGGACGTGCCTTCATCTCCGTATAAGTGTATTTGTTTTGTTTTCGGGTGCAATTCGACAGTACATTCACGAAACTCCCACATGTGCAATATCTAAGCTCTACTTACACCCTTATGGATCTGGACGAAGATTAACTTTGTACGGATTTACCTGTAAGACCCTGTATGATATACATATATATGCAAAATCATAATATAAAAACACAATTGTCAAAACTGTTTTCCGAGGCTTAATATGTTTGAAATGAGATACTATAAAGGTATCAAATTGTGGAAAAAAAAGCACAATTTTCCTTATTTTATTAAAGTATGTTATCTTTTTGTCACTTGATAAATAAAGGCCTTGCTGTAAGGAAAAAAAAATTGTGGCTCATACGCAACACATTATTTAATTTTAAGGAACGTTGTAATTATGTACAAATCTTTTGATAATAGGCCAATTTATTATACTGATTAACGCCTTGCACTTTGATAGCATATCAGACATAAAAAGATTACACAATATCAACGAATAACTAAATAAGTTTCAGGGGATCATAACTATCAATTTAAGAAGTATGATTGAAAAAATATAGTAAATATAAAAAGTTGACAGATAATTTGTTTCTAAATGGGAGACTATCTATAAAAAAATATACTTTATATTATTTTAAGAATTGCAATCCAATTAGAACTTTTTTAAGGATACTATGATGTGAATTAGTTGTTTTAACAGAAATGTCTTTATATATTCCTTTTTTAGTGAATTTTCTATTTTGCACAAAATATGTTAGTTAAATAAATGATATTTTAACTATTAAAAATTAGTACACGCTGCAATGAAGTTAACGTACTCCATAAGCATAGTTTCCTGTCTTTAACATTTAAAGTACAGTTTCCCCATAACAGTGGCTTCAATGTACACACAAGTGTTATCATTTATCCGGACATGAGCTGGACAAGAATTTTTCCTTTTATATATTTTCTCCATTGACACTTCAAATCGATAGAAAATTCAACTTTTGCATATAATCTATTTAGTCTGCATTTCCTTTTTATTTAATGGAGTAACCTTCTGACCATGTAAAACACAGCTTACTAAATGTAAAAAGATGATGGACAAATGTAAGCAAATTATTTGTTGCGATAACATTGATATCCTTTTGAAAAAAATAGCATTCTTGCTTAAAAATTAGTAAATAAAATTTGGATTTGTGGATCTAATTTTCTTCTTGTTAAATAAGCCTGGTTTCACATCATTCAGAGTCAAAACAACATCAAAAAATATGCTGTCCGCATTAATTATCAAAATTATTTACTTCCCTCCATTTTTTCTATCGGATACGATATAAAAAGCTATATACAAAACATAAGGTACTTGTTCTGGTTTGTTTATATTTATGACTATCATCCACGAAAACGCTCATATAACACTAAAGTAGAGACCACGACCACACTACGGGGTATCTGTGTTACAATAATAATATAATGATAACAATACCTATGTACATATACTTTCCTACTTAAATACTAAAATTATTTACAATAATATTTTCATTAGTTTACATTGCATAAAATTTAAATATTCTAATGTTTTTGTGCTCCTCTTGAGAAACTTCATGCCTCTCATAGGACAGAGCAGGACATCTGTTTATGAGGTGATCTGCAGTCTGCGGTTCTTCCGTGCAGAGATTGTAAATTGGACTGATGTTCTTCTATTTACTCAAGTGCGAGAGAAAAGGTCCATGGCCAGTGACGCTTGAACAAGCAGTTTCATATTCTCTCGTCGAAATTGGATCGGTTTTGTTGAGGAGTTTTCAACATTAGACGAGTGTGCTTCATATTTACGCTGTTTTTGTGACGGATGCTCCACCTTTGATAAAACAAACTATCTACTGCCTTCTTCACATAGCTCGGCGGTACTCCGATGCCATATTTGATTTTGACTCTCACAGCCACTTTTTGCAGATAATCGGCGAATTCATTTCCAGTTATGTCATTGTGACCTTTACACCATTCAAGGCATATGTTTTTCTCCTTTTTTGCTCTTATCAAAAGTTGCTTTACATTCTTTGACTATGCAACTCTTCGTGAGTGGATTGAGGAGAGCCGCAATTGCCGATTGAGAGTCGGATCGTACAACAATATTCCTTGTAGGGTCCAAGCAGCATACTTTTTTTAGAATTGCATCCGACTGGATATAATAAGCATTAAAGCATTAAAATTAGTCTATGAAACCTAGGATACTCTTATCAATGAGGTAGACCAAAAATGACCATTTTCTCTCGGAAGTATTCGAACCTGCACCCCAACTTGACAATTGAACACGCCTTAAAGTACTTCCTTTTTGCGTACTTTTTTGATGTTATGAAATTTAAAAGATATATTTTTTAACATAAGACAGTATTTGATGTTATTATAATTTTATACAATTCAGACATAATTATTGTATTTTGCTTAATATTAATATTATGTATATATTAATAGTAAGAACATCAGATTTTGCAAGACTAATCCAAGTTATGGCAATAATAATAAAAACTTATCTTCATTCGATCAAGTTTGTTATACAAAACGCAAGACTGATATTTATTTTTTCCCAGTAGATTTTATCTTATCTTTAATTACGACTATGTAATAAGTAACTCAGAAATTCCTGAAAATCCCAACTATTACCATTACTAAAACAATAACAAAAAAATAAGTAAAATTGACATTCAGGATAATGGAATGTGGGTGTAGGTTTTGATTGGCATAAAGAATGGATTTTACTTTTTAATATCCTAAAATCGTGAACTCAATGACATCATTTGCATTTTTCCTTGTTATAAGAGCATAAGAAAAAGGTGTTGCAGATTTTTATCAAAAGACCATTTTTTAATATTACAGCCAAAAATTACCTCACAATAGTTGTACAAATCAAACCAAATTGCATTAATTATTATTCGTTACTGAAAGTAAAGCGTTAAAGTAGGTAGCGCATGCAAAAGAAAAGTAAACAAAAAAATTGGCCAAAATTTGGTTATTTTCTTTAACGTTAGATGTCGCTAGTCTATGAAACTACGTCACAATCCTATTTAAAACCGGTTTTTAAAGGGATTAAGTTGATGATTTTAAATATAAAAGATAAAAAACGTCTCCAAATATAAATAATAAAAGGACTTTGCTATTATTTTCAAAGAGCTCTAGCATTACGGACTAAAGAAGAACTAAAATTTTGGCAATTCCTTTTGGGAAAAAGGAAGAATTTTAAGTTATGCATGCACTACTTTACTTTAACACTTTACTTGAAAGTAATCTTCCCACCTTGAGGCATGCCTTTTATGTTGCTGTTTTATTAATGACCTAAAAGAAAAGTGACTCATGGACATTATGTAATATTGAACGACATCTCGACCTAGATTCCCTTGTTAAAAAGAAAGGAGTTTTATGGCAATTGAAGCATAAGGTATAGGCTAACATCAGCCTAAATCAATATTTACCATATCTTAAAGGTATATTGATATTTTAGTACCATATGTCAAATTGGGAAAAATAAATTTTAGATGTCAAAATAGTATGATGCAAAGCAACACTAAAAAATGTCTATGCCATCGACTAGGTATGTACATGGATCCTTCTTCGAGCCGTCAACTCACTTAGAATTTTAAGAATTACAAGTAATGTCATTTTAAAGCTCAAAATTTATGTTAATATATTTTATTCCATATGTCAATTGAGAGTATTTTAAATTGTATTTACTGTTTAAAAATAGTGCTTTTAGTTCAAACCCTAAGATAAAATTGTAAATTAAAATATTTACTTATATGAGTTTTCTTATATTATCCTAGATTTTTTACGTATTCTTTTGTATCATATCATAAAATGAACTGTTCAATGAAATAAAAATATATAACTCACCCGCCTGAAGAGGATAGTCCTAAAATGTCTCCGTTTTTATAACCCCTGGTGATGGGTTTTTTATAATTTTGATTTTATATTGTATTTTATTTCTACTCTACATACTTTTGTATATTTATATTTTATGTAGTACAACTTTAAATCAATACCTCAAGAAAAAAATGAAATGGCGTGACAGAACTTTGTTATAAATTAAAAAAGTTATCTTAGTTAATAAATTATTTTAGTGCACAAATAATATTTGTCAAATATATATCTTGTTTGTTTGTTAGCTCCTAGATAAGCCCCACCACAACGGAAATCAATCCGGTATCAGCCGGTAAAAACTGTCTAGGAGTAACCTTTATTTCGAAATAAATTATATTGACACAAAAGCAGAAAGCTCTTAGAAGATACTACTCCATGGGATTTTTCCTTATTCGCATCTCCTCGGCCAGTTCGTCCATCTCCATCCTCGTTCGGGGGACACGCGCAGATTAGGTGGATAGGGGTTTCATCCTCTTCATCACACAGTCGGCAAACCGGGGGGTAGAAGACTTTCCCATTATATATATAATATATATCTTATGTAGACTCTTTATGTAACTAAGTTCAACTTGAAATTTCAAATATAATCAGGAACCACAACTGGAGCAAATTATTATATACACTATGTAACTTCGTAACAAAAGGAACATGAGCTGAATGATTAATCGAATTATTTTATATAGTTTCAACAAGAAGGTTAAATATTGTTTTAGTTGATCTAAACTTATAAAAATATTATATCATTGTAACAATCAGTTTTTATTATTAATTTACAAGGGTCAGTTAGTTAGTTAGAAGTTTATTGTCTCGATTACAATAGTACATACAAACAATAGAACTATTACTAGGGCCACTATAAAACTATGATTTTATCCTTTCGAATTAATTTACAGTTTAAAATACAGTACTATATTATTATTGTTATCTCAAAACACTGTCAAAGGATTTGTTCAAGTTAACCAATTTATTTTATATTGTTTAATGGGTATATTAAAAAACTGTGGAGGGTTAAAGAGCTATTTTCTTGCAAAGGTGTAAGGAATCACTTACATCAGAAGTTATGATAGTGCGGCGTTTTATACTCCGACATTGTTGAATAAAAGGGTCTATTTCTATCATAGTCTCTTCGTGGATTGTGTATAAGAAACCTAATCTATAAAAGCATTTGAGGGGGTTTTCTAGGAAAGGGATTATTGTAATAAACTTGCATAGATAAAATAAAATGGCACTTTTATACAAGAGTGTTGTCAAACATAAGAGTAGAGAAAATGTTTATTAATGTGATTGGTTGAAAGAAAATGAGAGGGACTAATAAAAGCATATGCTACAAAGCTACAAAGTATGACGTCACTCGCGGCTGTGTGAAGAATGAACACCAATTGATAAAGGAGAATATCGCTAAGTCATAAAGAATGAGCTAGGTTAATTATCTCGAAATATAAGCAAGATAGCTCCAAAATTCCAACAGGAGCGTTCTCATCTTATATTTTGTGTGGGAAGCAACTAAGTGGGGTCATTCGGGTAGATAAATAGTCAACACTCTCACCATTTTACATATTACCCCACTCACCGCTATAAATCCTACTCCTTTATCCGGATCAAGCTTGCCAATACAGTCAACGAAATCCACAGGTACCTCATTTCTACCTTCCCTGACTCCTGCCCTGGCCTCTCCAAGAGATGGAAGAAAGGCTTCGATAATGGCAGTTTTGCTATGGGAAGAATAAGTCATAAGGAAGACACACTGGGAGACAAGGACACCAGAGACGATCGCCGCTTTGAAGCGCCTAATCGAGGATGCCCCCCCAGATGACCACTCGACAGGTTGCTGCCGAGGTTTCTCTATCACAGAAAACTGTTTCCAGGCTTTGATGGAGGATGTTGGACTACCAAACGTCGTTCTGGGTGTACTCGTCCCCTACCAGCTCCATGGGACATACAAGATGCTGCCGCAGATACCAGGGACTCTCTGACCTGGAGAGACGTTGAATAGGTGAAAGAGGCCTTACTCACGGGCACGAAGACACCACACTGGCTGTGCAGCGAGTGATGAAGAGGGTCAGCGAAGACGAGCTGTTCGACCATCTCCAAAAGCTCTGTGACCAATGCACGACGTCATTGCAATCGGAGGGGATTATGTTTACTTTGTTTGTTTGTTTGAGGGTAGGATCCAAGAGTACGAATTGAAGTCGAGTCTTGAGTCCAAGGCGAAATCGAAAAAAAATATTTATTTCTTCTTCATCTGTCTATAAATGGATCATCCTTCTGACTAAAAAAAGGTAGGCAATGGAAAATCTTTTATTAGTGAGTTTGCAGGAAGAATCCTTTTTGTTAACCTTGTTATTTTTACTGGCACTCTTTCACGCATTTCAAAAAATAAAAGAATATGAAAACATACAGGTATATGTATATAAAAATATCCTGAATTACAAACGTGTTTACATATTTGTTCTAAATTACATTTATTTACTCTCCACAATATTTCCTTCGAATTCTTGAGCTATTTTTGAATGATGTAATGATGTTTTTATTGACTCTGTCAATTTTACTCAAAGTAAAAAAAAATAAAAGAATACCTTGATAAATTTCATAAATATTTCTCCAGACTATAAGACATAACGAAACTCATTTTATAAAATACCAAATTATATATTAGCATTGCAATTTATATATATATATACAGGGGTGGAGTGGCCACCGGAGTACCGGGACTTTTTCCAGTCGGCCTCTGGCCTAAAAAAACATAAACGGTCGTTGACATCCTCCTAATGGCATATTGGGGCCTGTATAAGGCCGGCGAGGGCGTAATTGTCCCGGTGGATAAATTATTCCCACTCCGTTCCTGTATATATATATATATTATTTATGGCTCCAGGACTTTGTTAGAAAGCCATTTCTTAGACGGACACTTCTTAGACGGACATTTCTCAGACACGGACACTTCTTAGACAGCCATTACTTAGACGGACACTTCTTAGACAGGGACATTCTTAGACACCCATTAAAAATGTACTCACAATTAAAATAGGCCCTCGGTTCCGCCGAACACAATTGGGTGTTTTGGGGATAAAATCCACCGCCAATGGGATCTCGGTTCTGCCGAACACAATCGGGTGTTTTGGGTTACAAATCCCCCGCCAATGGGGACCTCGAGTTCCGCCAAACCTAATCGGGGTGTTTGGGGTTACATATCCCCGCCAATGGGCCTTGGGTTCCACCAAACCTAATCGGAGTGTTTTTTGGGGTTACAAATCCACCGCCAATGGCCCTTGGGTTCCGCAAAACCTAATCGGGGTGTTTTGGGGTTACAAATCCACCGCCAATGGCCCCTCAGGTTCCGCCGAACACCAATCAGGGTGTTTTGGGGTTACAAATCCCCACCACTGGGCCCTTGGGTTCCGCCAACTAATCGGGGTGTTTTGGGGTTACAAATCCACCGCCAATGGGCCCTCAGGTTCGCCGAAACACACGCGGGGTGTTTTTGGGTTTCAAATTCCACGCCAATGGGCCCTCAGGTTACGCCGGAAACAATCGGGGTGTTTTGGGGTTACAAATCCCCCACCAATTAGTAACCCCAAAATACCCGATTGTATTTGGCGGAACCTGAGGGTCCATTGGCGGTGGAACTTTTAACCCCAAACACCCCGAGTGTTCGGCGGAACCGAGGGCCATTGGCGGGGGATTGTAACCTAAAATAAATAATTGTGTTCGGCGGACCCAAAGGCCCATGGTTGTAACCCCAAACACCCCGATTAGGTTTGGTGGAAACCAAGGGCCCATTGTGGGGGATTGTTTAACCACAACCCCAAAAACCCCCCGAGTGTGTTCGGCGGAACCCGAGGGCCATTGGCGGGGGATTTGTAACCCTAAAATATAATACTTGTGTTAGGCGGACCCAAAGGCCCATTGGTTTGTAACCCCAAAACACCCCGATTAGGTTTGGTGGAACCCAAGGGCCATTGGTGGGGGATTTTTTACCCCCAAAACACCCGAGTGTGTTTGGCGGGAACCCGAGGGCCCATTGGTGGAGGATTTGTAATCCGAAACACCATGATTGTTTTCGGCAGAACTCGAGGGCTTATTTTAATTGTGAGTACATTTTTAATGGGTGTCTAAGAAATTTCCCTGTCTAAGAAGTGTCCAGTGTCTAGAAGTGTCCGTGTCTAAGAAATGTCCTTCTAAGATGTGTCCGTCTAAGAAATGGCTGTCTAACAAAGTCCGGTTCCCATATTTATATACGAGAAAAATGTTTTGATTAAATTTGTTTCATAAGTCTTCCAGTGCTCACAGACCGTTTATGAATCAAAATATTTTGTGCAGACTAATACAATTCGACCAACAACTATAATAGAGTTGATTCAAGTTTGAACCAAATCATTTTTGTGCATTTTTGATGTTGAAAAAACTGTTTTACAAAATATTAATATAAATAAGATTATATAAAAAATGCTTGTACAGCCTAATTTGCAAAAAAAAAAAGCTTTACATATTCCCATTTTTATAAGTTTTATTCAGATATCCGGATAACACACGGTTGTTGTTTTTAACACATAGAAAAGCATTTTTACAGAAATCGATTCTGTTAAATTTTAGTGAAGTGAAGAAAACAAAAGTAATAAAGGTTATAGTATTATACTACTAACTCATATTTGGGGTTAACACTAAAAGGGCAAATACATCACATGTAAAAGTATTTCCAATATATCATCCTTGGATTCTTATGTGTGTAACTTGTTTTATTTGAAAAGTTATAATGCACTCGTTAATGATTTTAATTCTATGATTATTTTTCTTGTTTTGATAATCCTTTAATTATTTTTTTGTCAATCAAACTATCTAGAGAATAGTTGAATAAAGTTGTTTCAAGGTGTGAAAATAACCAAAATAGATATATTTTTTTAATATTATTATATCATGTGATTTTATAGAATGTAAAAAAGCCCTTGAATATTATATACCAACAAAATAACAAACAAGAATCAAACATGATTGTCCCATGCCACTAATAAAAACCAGCGAGTTTATTTTAATGTTATAAACTAGTATTTGGTAACTTTTATTAAGAGTTACTTAATCTATACTTTTAAAAAGTAAATATTCATGGATCCCAACAAAGGATTATGTGTTTTAAATGAACAAACTTGCTCCAAGAACAAAAAGGCTACCCTAGTTTGAATAAATCAATTTGACATTCTCAACAATCTATCATATTAAAGGCTCTTCAGTGCAGATCAATATACCTAGAGACTTCATATACAATGTATATGCACTTCAGAGAGCTACATATCCTGTTTTATGAACAAAATATCTCCTTAAATCCTCAAGTATCATATTTCATACGTGATGACAATTTTCTGCACATCACTTTTTATCTATCCTCATCCCAAATGATCATATTTAGTCCAAGAGAACTGTAACTGGATACGGATCCTAGGCCAATTAATATCATATAAGTTGCTCAAGAGACTATTGCCACAGAAGGTTTGCCTCCGTACTCTATATCATGAAAGTTATCGTGGATATCGGTAGTCATTATCAAGCTCTGTATATTCACAAAGGGTTGATCGGAATGGTTTTTTGCAAATCAACCTAATAAAGATGGTTTTTGTGTCGGTAGATTTTGAAATCTATTGGGAATGGGGATGAAGCTCAATTTCAAGAAATCCAGATCCTGAGAGATCTACTGCAATCAATTAATATTTGATCATGCAGTCGATCATATATTATAAAGTTTAAATATTTAAAATGTAAAATCAATCAACCGTCAATAGTACAGATTCAACAGAAATCTGAATATCAATCAAAAGTTCTTGCACCGCTCATCAAGAAAAGCTCATCCAATCCGAAAGTGTGATAAGATCAAATACAATCCGTGCACAACTTCCTTTGGGTTTAGTCCATAGAGATATAGAGCTTAATGGATTTCTATAAAGAAAAACGTCATTGCAACCAAAGTAAACAAATCTTTCTATGATCGACTTACGATGACGTGGTACAAATCACTTTGTTTCTATTGAACACAGGCGACAGCTTAACGACGATATTTCTTTGATATTGAAGGGAATAAACTCTTTATATCTTTATGGTTTATTCATGTGGAAATACTCAATCCAGCCCCCTCTTAATTGTTGTAAAGAGCTCAACTTGTAAAAACAAATAAGAAATCGTTCAATAATAGTTGATATTTTTATAAATATGGTTACAATAATTTTAGCCAACAAAAAAGAGAATACAATCAGTGAGTAAATAATGAGAGACTTGTTTGTTTGTTTAGCTCCTAGATTGGACCCACCTCACATGAACTTAATCCGGTATCAGCCGGTAGTAATACTCTCTATGAGCAATGAGAGACTTATTTCGATTTATTCGATATGATTTTATTTGAAGATGTTCTTTTAACTCGATTATAATTAAAGATTTGAGTTTGTGGGTACTGCAAAAATACCTCATTTATAATTTGTCTATACATACATAGAATAAAATATATAGGATATTTTTCATGATAGCGACGATACCAGATTTTATGGTCGTCATTAATAGATCGCCTGACAGTCAAAATCCTACATTGCTTTCTCAACGGATGTACAACATACAATTGCCCAAATTAGTTAATATTGCATTCCAGAGAAAACGAAAAAAAAACACCTTTTAGAACTGATTAATTTCGACAAGGAGATTATATGCCTTTAAGAAAAGTTTTGGCCCTGAAGTCTCCTCATTATTATTGGTGCAGCTCAAAAAAAACATTTTTATATTGCCGCTTAAATTGAGAAAAATATATTTCATAAGGCAAAATATGTTTTTGTATTTCCTAAACTCCTGTTTATCTTAAAGTAGGAATCCCCATATTACGATGATGTAATACTATGATAAAAACTCCTTGGATGAACATGAAGAAAAGATATCAATCTTTTAAAACCTCTTTAATTAAAACAGTAGAGTAAGAAGCATTCAACATATATGAGCATCATCTTATTTTTTTCCATCAGAGTTGATTTACACATAAGGTCGTTATTGAGGAGTGACTCATATTAACCTTGTCTTATAAATCTTTGTAATTATTCTCAGAAATGATTTCAAATAGAAGTATGAGGATCATATATTTGCATTTATAAGCGTTGTTAAAGATCGTACAAGTGGGGCATACGCATTAAGTCAAGAAGTGTGATTGATTAGATCCATGCCTTGATCGTCAAAAAAATATAATATTTTGGGTATTTTCCCAACGAATGACTATTTCAAAACTTTAATATCGCGTGTTTTTGGTGTTTATATATATATATATAAATGTCAAAACCTAATTTAAAATCATCCTTGAGATCCAACCTTCATTTTGCACTCAATTATTTTAAAATTACATTTAAATTAAGGACATGAGAGGCGGTGGAATGGCGGGAAATAATTACTAGAAAAGTTTACTTCATAGCTTTTGGATCTGTTAAAGACATTTCACGTTATTCGATTTCTTTCAAACTTTCTCGATTTTATAGTAAAATTACTATATATATATATATATATATATATATATCAGACCTGTTGATTTATCGTTCATTTGTTGTCGTTCGCGAACGATGAACGCCAAGTTATTGACAAACGACGAACGATAAGGAAAAAAAATATCGTTCGTTTTTGGTGCCAAAAAAAGACAAAGATTTTAATTTTCATGGGACAAATTTCCTTTCTAAAAAAACGTCATCACTTTTTTAAGAAATTTATTTAAAAAAAAACGTCATCACCTTTTTTCAGATATTGAGTTCTAAATAAAACGTCAATTTTTTCAGAATGGCGAACGACAAACGAACGATGAAGGATTCAATTTAAAATTAACGATGAACGACTCAATTTAAAATTAATGATGAACGATTCAATTTAAAATTAACCGTGAACGATAACTTTTGGCGAACGACAAACCAACGATATTTTTTCGTCAACAAGTCTGATATATATATATATATATATATAATATATATACATACATACATATAATTAAAAAGTTTCTTATTTGACAGGAAATATATGTCCTATATAGCTACTAATTATAAGTATCTACTATGGAATTCATATATTATAGGAACGATTATCAAAATTCTTTGTCCTTAACCGAAACGTTCATTATTCAAAAAGTAAACATCAATATTTTCCACCTCACCATGATTATAACAAAGGCTTTGTCAATTGGGCGTCTTTGTAACGCTATGAGGCTCCTACAAGATCTATTTAATTTGAGAATATATAGAAAAGTAATAAAACAAGAGAAATAGCAATCTGTAATGTCGACAATTGGCATTTGACAACCTCAATTTGGATCTGTACAACTGTCTACTATGGTCCCTGCATCGTTCTCTGGTAGATCGATGTTGGGTATCGTAATTTTATGATTTTCAGTTATGCAATGAAAATAAAGACATATTGAAACCATCAGAGTTCAATCAAAGCAGTCTTTTCTTGGCCAACACTGTCGTCAATGTTAGATCTTTTGACGGTTTCAGGTTCTTCTTGATCGTTTATATTTTTATGTATTGTAATGATAATACCACAAAAAGATATAAAAAGCACTTGTTAACATAACAGTCTGTTCACACAATTGTTATCCAAGGGGTTAAGAGTTGTCGATCGGCAAGATTTATATCTGGATAATTGCAGTCATAATAATCACTATTTTATGTAGATTAAAAAAACAAACAGAGAATAAAATCGTATAAAATAGATGTATTATAAATATATATAAACATAAATAAAATAAATAAAAATATTTTGTTAAGGGGTAAGCTCATGACAAATGATCTTGATGTAGCTCAGGCTTAGATAGGATATAATGAATGTGAAGGAATTTGTGAGGAGAGTGTTGTTGTTTTCATCTTTGGTTCAAATACCTATCAAGAGATAGAGTGAAAATGGAAGGAGAAAGACACAGAAAGGACTATGTATAAAAGACATTCTCAAGAGGAGGAGAGAGGATTCAAGTTGAGAATATGGCACGAATAAGACCCCTAGGGCTTAAAGAGTATGCGGGTTTTTGTGTGTAAAACCTTTGTAACATATAGTATAACAACCTACGGACATCACTAATAACTATGCAAAAAACGGATATTATTGATTACAAAAGTTTTTTATGTCATTCTTAAATAATATTTCCTTAATTTTTATAACTGTAGTTTTTATAGTTTTTAAACAAAGTATCACCAAAATGGCGGTCAATGATAAAAAAATATTAATTTCCTTTTTTGATACATCATATTGTGCTTACAGTGATGCACAAGTGTAATGCAATAATGCACGGGTACCCATTATGGATGTTTGAAAGGGATTTAAAAGTAAAGATGTTCTTAGTTAAGGAATATATAAATAAACCTTTGCTTATCCGCATATTATATAAATAGTGAATGGATGTCTTTATCACAGGTATACATCGAACATTGATTTCTTCTTTTTTTAAAGTATGTCTAGGGGTCAAAAGAAGAAGAACGAAAGGGAGGAGGGGGGGAGGATCAGACATTGTTTTCAAATCTCGTTTCTTTGAGTTTGTCCTCATTAAAATTCCATGAGGAGGAAACTCGGGGAGGGGAGTTTTTCTCATCGCCGCCTTTTCTCTTTGAACGTTGGTTCTCAACCAATGTTTTGATACCCAGGAGAACCAAGACCACGAGAGATATTACTCCAAGGACAATGGCGGCCGGAGCAATGCCACGACTCACAGCGAAGCTCCCTCCTTCTTCCCCACTCACATTCTCGTCCTTTTCATTTTCCCCTGTGGAGCCATCTTCTCGGACAGCCAGGGACGAGGCATTGCTTTGAGGGAAGTATTTGGAGTAGACAGAGCTAACGCAGTAGACGGGAAGCACAGAACTAGTGTTAAACCCCGTTCGAGAGACTTCGTCGCAGTCAAATGTGGCGAGGCGCTCTCCGTAGCAAGTGCACATCTCAGAGGGAGCCCTTAGGAACCGAGCTGCGGACTTGCTACCACAAAACAAATCACATTTGGTGATTTGTATGTAGGTTGTAGGGGGTCCAAGGACCATGGATGCCACTGTGGGCTCGGCTCTCAGTTTGTCTGTCTCAATGCAACCACAGCGAGTCGAGGCGACTTGCTCGGCAGCCAAAGGTAACTCTGCAGTCAGAGAAAGAAAGGCTGATAATAGCAAATAGTAGTAGGATGGGTAGAAATGATATTCCATGATGACCCTTCCGTTTTTCATGTTTCAAGAAAACTAATTTTTACAATGTGTTTCTCCCAATGATGTTGAGAAAAAACGCCTGCCCATGAAGAACAACAGCCTGTGTGAGAGTGTCTTTGCTCTTCCCCAGCTACTCCAAGCAGTCTCCTTTTTTGCTCCCCTCTTCTTCTTACTTAGCAGACCTCCCCTCCTAAGGAAAAGGAGATTATTTCCCTCCAATTTATTTGAATTATGGTGGGAGAAAGGGAAAAAAACACCTACAAAATAAATCTGCTAAAAATATTGATAGTGTAAATAAACTGTAATTCCCACTTGATATAAGACGTAAAAATATTCCTCACAGTCAACCATGTATTTAGATTCTTTGGATAGGAAGAGGAACGGATTTTCCATGGAAAAGCCAGGCCATCAAGCCACTTTACCTACAAGCATACACACACTCAGAGGTAACTGTTACCTCTTGATTATCGTATGGTCTTCAAGATAGCCATGTATTATTAGTATTTTACATCCACTGAGGTCCCTGGATTATCATTCTGGAGGGGCTGCACATCTGTACTTTTTTGGCTTTACACACTGATTGCGACTGTTACTAGGTTGCAGTCCTTTTACTATATCTTTACAGCGTTCGTTATTTTGATACAAAAATGCAGGTTTTCTAAACAAGGGAATGGAATGCAGCGAGAAATGAATGTTATTGTTTTTAAATTATTTTTATTCGTTGAAGGAGTCGTATATTTTGTCTGTTGATGTTAATGTTTGACAATTGAAGGTATGTTTTACTCTCAGAATACTTAGTATAGCTCAAGAAGAATATAAATAAGGTGAGGCAATAGATGTCGACGTAGGTATTTGCAGGGCGACAGCTTACAGTTTTGTTGTGATGTCATAGCTGCTACGTTAGATTTTTAGTTCAGTTTGTATTGTAAAGCGAAAATGCCACATTCTCGAGGAAGTTATCCTGTTTGTGCCATCCCCTCTTGCTCTAATCCTCGAGATGCACAATATTTTAAGGATTGATCGAAAAAATCATATGTTCGAGTGACTAAATTTAAAGATACAATACTCATCCACAAAAATACAATCAAACTCGAATGTGTAATTAAATAAGACTCTAAAAGTATTATAAATGTCAAAACTCTTAACAAAGCAGATGAGTAAGATGTACATATTTTAATTCTTAACAGTTATTAAAAGCTTTCTAAGACTTTTTGTAGTAGCATTGAACATTGAGATAAGTTGAGATAAATCAACTTAATCATCCCTGGATTTTCTACTTATGGAACAAATCATCAAAGAGATATACTCATATATATATATATATATATATATATATATATATATATATATATATATATATATATATATATATATATATATATATATATATATATATGGCTCTCATTTTTTTTCTGAATAGGATTGATCACCTTCCAAAATAGTGAGAGCGTAAAAAGGCATTCAACCTTTGCCCATAACAACATCATGCGCAGTCTTTATCCATTTGAAAGAGACGCCAAAGTGTCTACCATGAACATAACAACAACATGCATAGTTACCTTTGAATATATATATATATATATATATATATATATATATATAATTATATATATATATATATATATATATATAATTTACTGCCAATGGATTGTGTATATATAAACACATTACTATGGAGCAGTAATCGATGAACTTTATATAAAACTTTAAATTTTTTAATTAAATCTATGTGTATTTTTTTAGGAGATATGCAGATATTTTTGACTCCAAAGATATGTAAATAATATATGTTTTATTAAAATAAATAATTGAAGGTGGGGAATGGGGTTTTTTGAAGGCACTTGTTGTAAGCTTTAAGTCGAATAGTTGTTATTTTATATGTATGCGGTGAATGAAATAGCTTCTTTTTTTGTTCTTGGAGCTACTTTGTGTTTTTTTGTATATCTATCGTTAAGCAGGGACAGGAACGGATATATGGAAACCATTTTTTAGAGCTTTCAATACATATGCACGTGGCCTATGCTTGTCCAATGTCCATACAATGGAATAATTCCTTGTATTTACTAAATTAAAGAATATAAAACTTAATAATGTATAAGAAAAAACATTATTTTTTCCTGTTCATTTCGTTGTCAGTTTACAAATGTTACATAACCATTTAATTATTTTTTTAATAATCTATGAATAGGTATAGTTACATTTAAAATTAAATAATAAAGTTTATTTTTAATTCTATATATTTGCAATATATATGAATACTCTTTCTTTTATATATATATTGTGTTGACCACACTTTTCTTCTTGATTCTTCAAACTAAATTATTCATTTTACATTTCTTTAAAATATATTTTTAATGAGATTCCTTTTTTGAAAATATATATTCAAATAATCGACTAAAAAGGTTTCCTTCAAAATAATTATATAGTTAGAGTTTAACTTATTTTCTTTTTAAAAATGCTTTACACATGTTTTTTGTATCAACCAGGTCACATTTTTTGTTATCTATCAGCCCGATACTTAAAATACAGGGGGAACTATTCATGCTTCAGTTGACTATGTTTGGATATATTGTTTTTGTTTTTCTTCTTCTTTGTTATCTCCAAAATCATTTGGGGTTAGTAACCAATATCTTAAGTGACTTATTTATGAAATACTTAAAGACAGGTTATATTATACCAACTTTAAAGGCGTAGGAAGATGCTAGAAACGTGAAAGAGAAATGAAGGGATCCTAAAAGGAAGATGACATGAATGTTGGTTTGATAAAAAAAATAGAAACTCGAAGATTCATATTGAACACTATTTTTACTTATACATAGACATAAAAAGTACTCAATTTTAGTCTTTGTTATCCAAATTCATTTTTATTACTCATTTAAAGAAAATATGTTTATCAATGTATTGTGTGTTCAGTACAGAATTTCTCATTTGTGAGTGCCGCTTTTGTCACAGAGTCTTATCACTTGCTTTCTGAATTAAATTTCTTTTGTCTTTTGTATATCAAAATGATGCATTTTTCTATTCATATCCTATATTTGTATTTGCTGATAAGAATACACACAAAAACAAGTTGATGTATCTATAAAATTAAACGAAATATTAAATGATTCTTTATATGTACACCTCTCACATACAAACTCACATACACGAATATGCGTAGGAAATTAATTATGCAAGCATAAAACAGATTCGAAACCCTACAGATCTCAAATATTGAAATATATAATTATGTATTTTATACATCTTAAATAATTGTAGGTTCATGTACTCAAGAACAAGAGAGGGGTTACAATGTGTGAATCATGCATCAAAACGGTACAAGCCAATTACTTTTAACTCTCTCGTTGACATGACATAGGAGCTCCGGCTAAGTGGTATATATATATATATATATATATATATATATATATAGTGTGTGTTTGTGTGTATATTTGCAAGTATGAAGCCTTTTTTTCGAGCTACGCTGGTAGAAATAAATATTTAAATCCATAGCAGAACCTTGCCCATTGTTTTTTTTACTTGTATTTAACCTGGACATATTTTAAAGTATAGGTATTTTATTTATTTATTTTGAAAAGTGTTACTACTTCATTACGTTATCATGCTCCGATCTAGGTTGTTGTTGTTGTATGATTTATTACGGAGCTAACATAGCCCTAGCCTTCATGGCTGCTAATAAAAAAACATATATCTCTGTATACAATCAAATAATTATACAATAATAATAATAAAATATAAATAAAGAAAAGTAAAAAAAAAAAAAATATTGTGTTTAATTTTATAATTACATTAAACTTAAGGAGCTATAAGGATTTACACAACCCTGCCATTGACTTTGCTATCCTCCGAGCACTTGATAAAGTGCATGCCTCTCTTAATGGCTGTGACGAGCTCCAGGCCTTTGAAGGATTAACTGCAGCGACACAGTTGGTAGAAACGGGTTTCTTGAGGCATATTGTAGCATAATTTTTTCGTGATGGGGCCCAAATGTCAGGTTCCTGCTAACAGTTACCCCCAAAAGGTCGAGTGTAGCGGTCAAAGGAGTGTCTGGAGCACCCAGACGTAACGTTTGAGTTTTCCCAACTTTTAGGTGGAGTCCATTGATATTTGAATACGCCTCCATGGCCTTCGATGCCGAGCCCATAGCGAAGTCAACCTGTTCCCAGGATGGAGCCGAGACGACGATAGAAATATCGCCGGCATATAGCAGTACTTCAAGCTGAGCTTCTGGATTGACAGGTATTAGCAAAGAAATACGAAATATAAAATCAATGTAGTAGTAGTAGTAATGATATATTTCAGGGAACCTAAAACTCAAGAACCAAGCTTCGTCTATAAAAATTCCTAGCTCCATTGTCGAGCTACTAATAAACATTTAAAAAAGAACACAGCAATAAAATTTTAAATAAATAATAAATAGTTTAAATGAATAAATAATCCCGGACGAGATTTAAAATTCGACTAGGAATCTGCTCCACGAGCCCACCTTCCTAATATTTTGCATTTTGCCGTGCTTCCACTAAAGTTTGTGCGTCGCGAAGGTCCGGTGATGAACTCCAGGCATCTGTATAATAAAATTGAATTTCAAATTGAAGAGAAATTTTAGATAATACTGAGTTCTTAGCAACTGAAATTTGAAGTTAATATGTTTAATAAAGGATATAAAAAAACTTTGATAACAGCATGCCCATTTTTATAAATGATGGCAAGGAAAACATATTTCCCCCCCCCTCAGGCTGTTGAGTTCAACTTTAAAACTCCTCTACCTTTGTTTTTTATGTCATTAGAATCCGGAACAGTTATAGTGATGAATGATATATTAGCCCCTAACAAGAGCGTCTAGCATTTTGTGAATGTATTACATTTAAAATTATGAAATTAAGTTCATATGAATACAACAATTACTAGTCTGTTTTGTACTTGTATCAGTAATTATAATGATAAAACATTTGTTTTGATGGGCATGCGCTCTAAAATAATAAATACCTTTGTGGACTTTAGGATTCAATTATATTGAGAGTTTTTTTTTTTTTTTTTTTGCCTATATGCGATAGTTCGCGCATCTTTATCCTTAGAGCATTAGTCGATTCCCACCTGAATTTATTGTATTCATGAGCAAGAGGACTTATTTGATTTTTTTTTGTTTGTTTTGATTTACACAGAAATGCCATATATCAGTTTTTCGATAGAATTCATCCGATAGGATATAATAAGCATTATAGCGTTAAAATTAGTCTATCGAACCTAGGATCTTATCAATGAGGTAGACCAAAAATACCATCCCCTCTCGGATTCGAACCTGCGCCCCCAACATTGAGAGTTGAACACGCCTTAACACGCCAGCTATCGAGCTCCCTTGAGAGTTTTATTGACATATTATTTGATACTACTATGAAATATATCAAACAAGAAATGTTATTTTCTTTATTTTTTTTCCTTTATTAAGGTATATTATGTACATCAAAACAGAAAAGCATACATAAATATATAAACCGCTAAGATTTTTTAAATAACTTTTTTTACCTTTTTTTCTTAAAATATCAGTAACTGATTCATTGAAATATTACGGTTTTCTCATCCGAATAATTCTATGTGCTGCTCCTCAAAATTAACTTATTTGATAAGTTAATGCACATCATAAGTATATTACTTATATGATAAGTAAGGAGTTCATTTTTACAAATAGAAACATTAGCTTAATGCATTGTTCTATGTGTATTATGACTATACATTTTTCTTTAAATTTAAAGTGATGTTATTTTACTTTATTGAATAATTTAGCATTTTCTTTTATCAAACTTTAATTTTTAGATATTGTATATTTTCTGATTACTAGACACCTCTCTTTATCTAATATTGAACTATATTATAATACCTTCAAAATTAAATATGGATCTATTTAATGGCAAACTCAACGCCAAAAAAGAAATGGATAATATCACCACTATTACAAATATGATGTATTTCGAAATTGTTAAAGCATGTCAATCAATTTGTATATGTATATAAAAGGAATACAACTTTTTGGACATATACTAAAAGGGCAATATAAATTAAATATATTTATACTATATAATGTATCACTAAGGGTACTCACTTAACATATAAGGTTCTTATCGGATAAAACAAATGAAAATAATGTAAAGAACCGTATACAAGCTCCCATAATATTTTCCGTCTCAGAATCATTACAATCGAAGTAAAAAAAATATTTATTTTTAATAGATCTTCAAAATATATTTTCAGTTATGGAGGCTATTTAATTTTAAATGGAATACTTCAGAAAATACTTTTTTAGAAAAGAATTTCCCAAAAGTACTACGTAGTGATGACCTTTTTTTTAGAAAAAATTTCCCAAAAAGTAATGCGTATGATGACGTTTTTTAGAAAAGAATTTCCCAAAAAGTACTGCGTAGTGTGACGTTTTTTAGAAAAGAATTTCCCAAAAAAGTACTGTGTAGTGAAAAAAAAAATTTTTCTTTTTAATAACGGAAACTTTTTTAATGTGAGCGGATGAGCGGAAGTTAATTTTAGAGGGACCGCTCACCACATTCCGCTCACTTCTCACAAAGATGATCCGCTCTTTGCATTCCGCTCACCATTGCTCCTCCGCTCAGAGCGGAAGAGCGGACGAGCAGAATAATGAGCGGAAGTGCCCACCACTGCTTATTTGCTTGTTTCATCAGTTCTTGCTGACTTAAACATTCCTCTTCCCTTCTCTTATTCAGTCATTGTGACTCCGCTTAGGTATATGTTGGTGATCGAACCCCTGATGTGGTTTGTAATGAGGATTCTTTATCAAGTATTAAGACTACATCTTTCACATCATAAAAAAAGAATACGAAAGACATTATAAAAAACTATAATGTACTTGACGAATTGAATATATAACACTACTTCTTCGATGCTAACAATCTCAATATTTAAAAAAAGGATATTTCTCATAAACGCACAATAATTATTCGATAAGCGGATATTTCAATCACTACTTAATGATATCCGTAATTTGACTCTCAAAATTTAATGTAGGTTTTCCCATAAGCTATTAATTTTGATGATGTTGCATTTTAATTCATTTGCACATTAATTTACTAGAAGAGAAGGCATCATGTACACACATTTGTAGGCCTATGGATAGGCCTTTGTTCTTTATAAATTGCTTAAAGGAATGCACAAAAAAACACACTTTGATTAGTGCCTCTTACTCAAGGGATTTAAAAAACTATATTACGAAGGACTTTTCTTTAAATATAAACTTTAGCCAATAATTTGGTATCTAGAATAGATGTACTAATATATTTTAAATTATTTGAGTCTGATTGGTCTGTTTTAAAACCACAAAGCCTCTTATTCTTCGAGCAAAGATTTTCGTCAACATGGAA
>CP045896.1:254602-279906 GCA_013387185.1 Caligus rogercresseyi
ATGCCTTGAATGGTGTAAAGGTCACAATGACATAACTGGAAATGAATTCGCCGATTATCTTGCAAAAAGTGGCTGTGAGAGTCAAAATCAAATATGCATCGGAGTACCGCCGAGCTATGTGAAGAAGGCAGTAGATAGTTTGTTTTATCAAAGGTGGAGCATCCGTCACAAAAAACAGCGTAAATATGAAGCACACTCGTCTAATGTTGAAAACTCCTCAACAAAACACGATCCAATTTCGACGAGAGAATATGAAACTGCTTGTTCAAGCAGTCACTGGCCATGGACCTTTTCTCTCGCACTTGAGTAAATAGAAGAACATCAGTCCAATTTACAATCTCTGCACGGAAGAACCGCAGACTGCAGATCACCTCATAAACAGATGTCCTGCTCTGTCCTATGAGAGGCATGAAGTTTCTCAAAGAGGAGCACGAAAACATTAGAATATTTAATTTATGCAATGTAAACTAATGAAAAATATTATTGTAAATAATTTTAGTATTTAAGTAGGAATAAGTATATGTACATAGGTATTGTTATCAATTATTATTATTGTAACACAGATACCCCGTAGTGTGGTCGTGGTCTCTACTTTAGTGTTATATGAGCGTGTTCGTGTTTGATAGTAATAAATATAAACAAACAAGAAACAAGTACCTTATGTTTTGTATATAGCTTTTTATATCGTATCCGATAGAAAAATGGAGGGAAGTAAAATAATTTGATAATTAATGCGGACAGCATATTTATTTGATGTTGTGTTTGACTCTGAATGATGTGAAACCAGGCTTTTTAACAAGAAGAAAATTAGATCCACAAATCCAAATTTTTATTTACTAATTTTTAAGCAAGAATGCTATTTTTTTCAAAAGGATATCAATGTTATCGCAACAAATAATTGCTTACATTTGTCCATCATCTTTTACATTTAGTAAGCTGGTTTTACATGGTCAGAAGGTTACTCCATTAAATAAAAAGGAAATGCAGACTAAAATAGATTATAATGCAAAAGTTGAATTTTCTATCGATTTGAAGTGTCAATGGAGAAAATATATAAAAGGAAAAATTCTTGTCCAAGCTCATGTCCGGATAAATGATAACACTTGTGGTAACATTGAAGCCACCGTTATGGGGAAACTGTACTTTAAATGTTAAAGACAGGAAACTATGCTTATGGGAGTACGTTTAACTTCATTGAGCGTGTACTAATTTTTAATAGTTAAAATAATCATTTATTTAACTAAAATATTTTGTGCAAAATAGAAAATTCACTAAAAAAAGGAATATATAAAGACATTTCTGTTAAAACTACTTTCACATCATAGTATCCTTAAAAAAGTTCTAATTGGATTGCAAATTCTTTAAAATAATATAAAGTATATTTTTTATAGATAGTCTCCTTTAGAAACAAAATTATCTGTCAACTTTTTATATTTACTATATTTTTCATCATATTTCTTAAATTGATAGTTATGATCCCCTGAAACGTATTTAGTTATTCGTTGATATTGTGTAAATTTTTATGTCTGATATGCTATCAAAGTGCAAGGCGTTAATCAGTATAATAAATTGGACTATTATCAAAAAGATTGTACATACTTACATACGTTCCTTAAAATTAAATAATTGTTGCGTATGAGCCACAATTTTTTTTTCCCTCATCAGCAAGGCCTTTATTTATCAAAGTGACAAAAGATAACATACTTTAATAAAATAAGGAAAAGGGTGCTTTTTTTTTTCCCCCACAATTGATACCTTTATAGTATCTCATTTCAAACATATTAAGGCTCGGAAAACAGTTTGACAATTGTTTTTTATATTATGATTTTGCATATATATGTATATACATACAGGGTCTTACAGGTAAATCCGTACAAAGTTAATCTTCGTCCAGATCCATAAGGAGTGTAAGTAGAGCTTAGATATGCACATGAGGGAGGTTTTCGTGAATGTACTGTCGAATTGCACCCGAAAACAAAACAAATACACTTATACGGAGATGAAGCACCGTCCTGCAGCCAGCATCAAGTTGCTCAAGTACCCCAGGAGGACGGTCTAAGATAATCACCAAGAAGTGGGAGGAGTCAGGGATGTCCTAGAGGAATGATCACTAGCCCAGGAGTGACCGGATATGCACGCCCACATTTGTGGCTGGTCTCAAGAGGTCCATCAAGGCCAATCCTGGGACGCCCATGTCCATCCTCGCCAGGAAGCGTCCTCAAGACAATTATCCTGAAGCAGGTGTCTTGGATAGGACAATTTTAAAAAGAAAATACTAATTTCAAATCCTTCAATCTATCTTCTAGATTATTATGTTTATTTAGACAAATTTTATTTTTTGGGTTTCCTTTTTTTTGTAGAACATTATATAATAAAGTTAATATAAATAACTTGAATAATTTCATAATACCTGTCTAATGTTTTTTTTTTCAGTAAGTGGTAGAATTGCACAAAAAAAGGGGTTTACATCTATTAATGGTCTTATTTAATTAGTCCATACAACGTATGAACTTAATTATCGAAACAAAAGTATTTATTTATCTTTGTGTTAATGTTACAGGGTTCCAAAAATGACTTAGAATATAAGACGGATCTCATATCTGGGATAAAGACGATGTTGTATAATTCTATATTAAAAGGTGAATTTGGGAGTATTGGAATTAACATTTCTACTTGTTTTCTTTTCTTGGCCAACAGGCATCATTTTATATTTCAAACAAAACAACAAACTATAGCATATTAAAAAAAATCTTGAAAGAACATTTGGGTAAAAAACATCATTTCTTACGACATGTATCCTTTAAAACTTTAATGTGGAGTTTAACCATTGATAAAATCCCCGAAATATCGGTGCATGATGCACTTCTCCTTGCATTTAATACATGCTGTGTTTTTGTAATTATAGAATTCATACAACGTTCATCGAATCCAACATAAAAGGCTATAAATTCACTTCTCTTAGGTTGATAAAAACTTAAATTTTCGATTAAAGATCGGAAACAGATATACAGGGATGTGCAGGTAAATTTGGAATAAGTTCACAGCCATCCAGATTAATAAGGAGAGGTTCTAGAGAAATATTTATTAAACAAAAAATACACATTAGACAATTATGGTCAACTTTTATTCAATGTGTCCTCCTCCAGCTTCCACCACAGTCTCCACACGGGACCTGAATGCCCTCACTGACCTGGACACCTCCGCAGCCTCCAAGGACATGGCCACAGACGTGGAACAAAAAGAGGAACAGGCAGAATGACAGGTGGATCTGTAGGGAGGCTTCTGAGGTCCCCATGGTCTTCAGGACAAAGAACCCGGCTGCAGTGATGGTCCTGGGTGTCATCAGCAGTGAGGGCCACGTCATGCCGCCACACTTCTTTGAGCCCAAGCAAAAGGTCAACCAGGAGGTGTACTTGGAGGTCCTCAGTAACGTGGTCAAGCCTTGGATAGACACTGTGGCCTCTGGGAGGAAGTACACCTTTCAGCAGGACTCTGCCCCCGCCCACAAGGCCAAGACTGTGCAGGCATGGCTCAAGGAAAACGTGCCTCACTTCTGGGATCCTCAGACCTGGCCCTCCAACTCCCCAGATCTCAACCCTGTGACTACTACCTGTAGGGGAAGTTGGAGGGGGAGGCCTGTGCGACCCACCACAACTCTGTGGAGGCCCTTAAGTCGTCCATCACGTCTGTGGCCATGTCCTTGGAGGCTGCGGAGGTGTCCAGGTCAGTGAGGGCATTCAGGTCCCGTGTGGAGACTGTGGTGGAAGCTGGAGGAGGACACATTGAATAAAAGTTGACCATAATTGTCTAATGTGTATTTTTGTATAATAAATATTTCTCTAGAATCTCTCCTTATTGATCCTGGAGGCCATAAACTTGTTCCAAATTTACCTGCACGGGGCTGTATATAAAGGACCAAGATATGTGCCGTCATATAAAAAGTGGTCACTGGACTCACTCTCCGTACGGCAAAAAGAACATTTACTATGATCTTGCGTAAAAAATTGGTCTCGCACTTCTAGTGTACCAGAGAGAACACGGTATTAACCCACTTTTCTGATGACGACAGCATATCATTTTTATCACACTTATAGCTTTAGCCACTGGAATATTTATACAACGTCTTCTTAAATAATTAATGAAAGGTTCCATTGTAGGCTTCAAACAAATTTTCCGCAGCTGGGAGGAAGAGGTTCCAGCCAGACGCAATCTGATTGGTACTGCAGGTCTGTCTACAGACTCGTACAAGCCAAAAATAGACTGGAATTGCTTGAAAGCCATTTTATTTAGAAGCAAGGGGGAATCTGCCGTTTCTGCACCAAAGTCAAGTCCGACTGTATTTATTCCTTCGAAATTCATGGAGCCTCTTGTAGGAAGCTCCATCTAAGGCTCTTATTTAATTGTGCTGGGGGCTCCTTTTATAATCTTCTCCAATCGTCCTAAATCTCCGATAATCTTTGCAACACATCCCTCAGTCCGAAATATGCCCTCTCCGTATATTTTCCTCCATAAATTTGTGAGAGATAATGACTCAGGGGTTCCTTCTCTGTTCACATTTCTACTTGTTTATTAAAACTTGATAACAATCAGTGTTCGTATAAAATTGGTCTGATCAAGCTTGTCTATAAAGTTGGTAGTAGGACACATATTGTTGAAGCAAGTAAAATGACGCATTTTGATTTATTAAAAATAATATGATTGGATCACTGAGCCCCATCTAATAATAAGTGGATATTCAACAGAGAAGAAAAAAAATGCAGGGATCTATTTAAATACATACTGTGGATTAAGATGGTTACTCCACTTGGTGAAACAAATATAAATATTCGTGTGAATAGAAAGATGGAAATCCAGCAATAAATTAATAAATAAAATAGTCTCTTAAACTAGCGTCTATTTTAATTAGGTCTATCTGGACTAAATGGCGGTGTCCCGAAAATATTGGTGCAGCGATTGGTGCAGCTTCCTGTATACTTGATGATTGAACAAAAACCTTGCTTATTTAGACTTACTACAAATTTGTTTTTTGATAAAGACAAACATTATACATACATGGGACGTGATTATTTTAAAATTCTTGCCCTATGAATCACTTTATTTGAAACCCTAAGATGAATTATTTTGGGGACGCTCTTCAAACGGGTAAAATATAATGGAATACAAATAAGTTGTTCGGTTTTTGTACCTTAATAATTAATGTATTGCCCACAGACTTATTTTTAATCCGAGTTTTGAAAACAGTGACGAAACAAAAAAAAACTTGAAATTACCTCAATCGACCGATTCATCTAAAAATGCTCTAGATCAATACATCAGCTTGGAAGAAATTGAGAAGTATATTTTATCTTACAATAATAATAAAAATCTCCAGGGCCGGATGGATTTCTGACGGAATTTTATCAAAAGTTTTATGCTCTTTTATCTCCCCTTTTACAATCCATATATAAAGAATCAAATCAAAATGGGTGTTTTGACGATCACATTAATCAAGGAAGTCTTACACTGATTCCTAAGAACGGCAAAGACCAACGCTACATACAAAATCTCAGACCATTACCAATGCTAAATGTCTCTTATAAAATTTACAGTGGAATTTTAGCCAAACGTTTAAAAAATATTTTACCGTCATTTTACATAAAGCACAAAAGGGTTTCGTACAAGGAAGGCATATGGAAGAAGTCACTCGTAAAATTATGGATACCATATCTGAAGCAAATCAGCGTAGTGACAATATTGCAATGATGACTATCGACTTCCAGAAAGCCTTTGATTCAATTTCTCATCAATATATTTTAAACTGTTTATTTGATTATCGTTTTAGCCAACATTTTAGTCAGATGATTGCTATATGTCTACGCAATGTTTACACAAAATTCAAATGCGAAAATAACAATTTCAACATTGGAAGAGGTTGTCGTCAAGGAGACCCTCTGGCTCCCAGTCTTTTTATAATTTCGATAGATAAATTAATTAGAGAAATTGATACCTCTCCCAACATAAAAGGCATACGTAGCGGTGAACTGGACGAAAAGATTGAGGTATTTTCAGACGACATGACGGTCCTTTTGGGAGGAACACAAAATGTGATCAAGAAATCAGTAAATGAAGTTATTGACATCATCAACTCAATGTCAAAAACATCGGGCTTGCAGATTAATATCGAAAAAAACAATATTATCACATATGTACAAAAAAACTTCACATAAAAATATAAAAATTGTAAATGAGGTCAAGGTACTCGGTGTTACAATATCCATGGGACATTTATACATTACTATCAACAAAAATGAAATTTTAGAAAAAGTTAGGACTTTCTCAAGTAGATACACAAATATTTTAGTGCAAAATATTTTAGGTCGAATTCAAATATGGAACTCCTTGATTTTACCAAAAGTAATTCATCTCCTTAGGGTGACTCCCTTTTGTGAAGATTTATGTATTTTATTAGACAAATTGTGTCACGATTTCATTAATAAATATGAGAGAAGTAAAAATATAACTTGGGACCGCATAAACTCGCCAAAGAACGTAGCAGGACTGGGTTTAATAAATTTTAAGATCTTCTGGAAAACGCTCTTATTTCATGGTGTAGGAGAATTTTAAAATGCGAATCTCCCTGCTCCAAATTTGTGGACTATAAAATGAAAAATATTGAAGGCATGTCATTTCAAGAGATAAGAGGAAAAGGTCCCAACAAAATTTTGAAAACACTTATTTCAATAAATACCTTTTGGAAGAGTATAGGAAAAATAAGTAAATAAATACTTTACAAAATTTTACCCTTAATGTGCTGGCAGGAGCCAACGAAGCAAAATCTTAGACTATATCTTTTAAATGGCACTTCCTTAAAAGAAAAAATATATATTTTTGGTGAAATTTTTAACGAAAATAAGAATTTGTCCTTCAACGAAATTTTGGAAGAAAGACATTATCAAAAAATATTAAATATAAAAAACGAGAAATCGGTCCTCCAGATTGTCTTTTCAACTTTATCTCTTTTTTAAATAATAAATCTATAAAACCTTAATGACAGAACCTAAAATTAAATCAAAATATATATCCCAAATCAAAAGACGGAGAGAGAAGTACAAAGAAAAGGCTCCCGTCACAAAAATACTAAAATGTCTGGCGAATGAAAAATTTAATTTTTCAATGTATTGGTTTAAATATAAAATAGTAACCGATATTTTATCAATAGGCAGCATACACGGCAGAACAGCAGAAGAAAGAATGTGTTTCTTTTGCAAAAACCATAGGGAAACGCTCGACCATTTTTTATCTGAATGTATGGCAACGAGGGATGTTTGAAATACTGTATCAATTAAAGTTTATTCAGAATACGGTGTATTGTTAAGGCCTCAAAACTTTGCTCTTTTATATGTAGGTCCACACGAAGAGGATATTAGTTTTTTAGTAACAAAAGTTCAATATGTTTTGTACAAATTAAAGTGCACGCAAACACCTTTACCGTCCCATTTGGAAAACTTTACCAACAAATTAATGGATCAGCCCTCCCATATTTTATGAAACATTTCTTTAAATGAAAATTGAAAATGTGCTGTATATTGCTTTACTTTAACGTTTTCATGTTCAGCGTTATAAGTATTTGTTTGTGCTTTTATTATGTTCCCCAACTTTTTTTGTGAATCTGTTGTGTAAATACAAATAAATAAATTATTTTTGTATCTTGGTACAAAAAATAAAAATAAGTTATTCGCTTTTTTTACCTTAATAATTAATCACAATTTTGAATTATTTATATTTTTAAGCTCCCTATACCTCTATAGTTTTATGTCATACTCTCTGTATACTTTTTAAATCCATGATCTTAATTCCTATCTTATCATCTGGTTTGTATATGTTTTTTAAATGTTTTTAGTAATATAAAAATACACATATATTTAAAAATAAATGTCTTGTTGAAAAAATACAATATTATTTATTAATAGAAGCAAGACATAAAAACATATAAAAAAGGCATATTATTTGAAATACAACAGATTAAACTTGAATAATGATTGGCTTAGGAGGATGACTTAGTGTACTCTAGTGTGTTTTCAACCATGAAAACCATAAAATATGACGTTAATCGTGGGATTTTAAACATCCAGCAACACTTTGATTGTTTCCAGTTGATCCTTTTCTTCCTGGACTTGTCATTACTTTTCCTTATAGACGATTCAACACATCGAGTCATTATGTGGACGAAGGGAAATACTGTTTTAAGGCGTGATTTATAGGCCTTGATTGGCTTAGGGATAGGAGTTTTAAACACGCATGGTTAGAGGATTTAAGATATTTTGATGGATTTGCTTTTTTCAAACTAACTTTAAAAAAGAGATAATATCTTAAATAAAATAATCAAATTGGATTTGTGAAAAACATAACTCCATATTGAAAGTAGAAAATAAAGAACAGCAAATACAAAAGTCCATATATCTGGAGTCAGTAATACTATTGGTTTCAGCCAGCTTGTCTGCCCTCACCCTAAAGATTCCCACTTACAATGATTTAAAGATAAAGGTAACAAACAACGACTTTTCTCCCCAAAGTGATTGGTTGAAACCAAATGAGAGTGAATAAAAATAAAAGTTGAGAAAAAAAATAACTTTGGGCTCTCTAAAAAATATCTCTGATGGAACCAAGTTCACGGCACAACTACAAATTTCTGCAGACCTGATCAGATATTATTAACTATGTAAGGATTGTGGTCAGATCTACAACGACACCATCTAGGCTTTTGTTGAATGACCCATACTATCGGTTCTAGAATAAAATCGTTGCCTTGAATATGAGAGGATTGGAAAAGTGCATGAACAATTATGTGCAGGCCTATATTCTCTTTGGATCCAACGGGAGACGAAAGTTTTCATCAACAAGGTCAAAAGCAATCGAGCTCACTATATTGAATTTAAAAGCATTGGTGGCAAAAAAGTTAACTTCACGGTAACTTTTGCTGCCAGCAGAACTACGAGGAATTATTTTAGCGGTCAAAAATCGCAGCTTTTTCGACTCGCATACCAGATACTTTTGGAGACAACTGGACCCTGCCTTCGGAACAAATTAAATATTCTCCATCAATCTCTAGGCATCACCTTAAAACTGTTAAAAAAGTTTTAATACATTTAAAAGTTATCGTATGTTGTTCATCGTTATTTTTAAATTGAATCGTTCGTTTGGCGTTCGTCATTCTGAAAAAAATTGACGACGTTTTTTTAAAGGGATTTTTTTCTCACCATTCTGAAAAAAGTGATGACGTTTATGTTAGAAAGGAAATCTGTTCCCATGAAAAAAGAAAAATATTTGTCTTTTTTTTGGCGCCAAAAACGAACGACAAGAAATTTACCTTGTCGTTCGTCGCGAACGACAACAAATGAATCAACAAGTCTGATACATATATATAAAAGCATATAATTATTATTGTAGGTAAATATATTAATGAATGATTAAGCATTAGATGCCTTCAGACAAAAATATTTTCTTCATCATTATAATGAATGGCCCCAGTTGAAGTCGACAATTATTAATCAATTATGGTGTATAAAATTATGTAACCCAAAAAGCGTTACTTTGCTTCTAGAATCAAAAGGCCTAGCCCTAGGCCCACTGATAAAAGATTACAAAATACCTGATCCGTCATTCTCTCCACCTCTTAAGATTGTTATTTTTTAAGGTATAAATCTGCAAATCATTATAAACAAAGAGTGAATAATCAAATATAAACTTTTTTATTATTGAATAATGAATTAATGGGAACTCCATATTGAAACTCGTTAACTAATATTGTAAATTTAACTTTTTTCTTAATAAGGTTTAAAAAATTTATCGAGAGTCTTACATTTAAAAAATTATGCCACTTTAATTTTCTTAACCTGTCTGGGTCTTTAAAACACAAGTTTTGGCTGTTTCTGCGGAATATAAAAAAGAAATAATTTTGGTTTATTCATTATAGGTTATATTTTATATATGCTTTGTAAAAAGAGGACATATCATCAGATTTGCAATTTAATATTATAACAGTATCTCTTGAAGTATTTAAATTTAGGGTCTAATGATTCAGACCAATATCAAAGTTATCAAAATATTGTATCCTCAAAGCAATATTTTTTCTTTTTTTATTACCTCTAATAAACAACATTTCTTAATATTGCTAAATTAGTTTTGCATATGAATCTAAATGAAAACTCAACCTCTACTCCTAATTTTTTCTCTATTACCATGGAAGCTAATCAAGTTCTAATTGTGTTGACGACTAATTAACACATAGGCATGGAAGTAACTCAAAAATATTTGGCTACAAACAAATAAAAATATATCATCTGAAAGTCCTAATGTTTTCCTATAGGAAGAATGAGTGTCAAATATATGGTCATAAAAGTTAAATCATGTTGGAGAATAATTTGCACATCATTCAAGTAACAAAAGGTTTTCCATGTTCCTATGACGTAATATAATTTATGTATCCTGCGCCATTTCGAAACTCAAAATTGTTAAAATAGTCAAAAGTCTCATATTGAATGGCATCTTTTAAAATTAATAACATATTTTAAAATCTTGATAGAAAAAATATATATATACTAATTATAATAATAATAATAATATTATTGTTATTAACAATACAGTATTTTGACACATAAATAAGTTGTTATTTGAGAGTTCAATATGCCAATATACATAGTACTTAATCGAAACTAAATTTTGCAACTTCTTAATCGATTTATCATCTTTTTATTAGTGTCTGATTATAATTATAATTTTTGGTAATTTAAAGTAATATATTAAGTAATACCTAAAGTTTATCGTGCTGTACGTTTTATAAATTTGTGTAGCGTACGAATTCGATATTGTAAAGGGTGAATGGCCCACAAAAATTCATGATTATTGAATGAAATATATTTGGGCAAAAAAACGAATTTCTTTATGAATATATAGAGCAACGATGAATCCATTCTTCATAATTGTGACAATAATAAGTACTGGAAAGCAATAATATTGTTTGAATTTGACCTCAAATTATTATGTATTTTATCAATTAATCGGTATCGATTAAAATTGTAGCAGATAATATCGGCTACAATTGTGGTCGATATTTTTATTTATGGTTTCAATATATTTGTATATAAATAATAAATCAGTCTTTCCCAAGACCTTACAAGGCAGCGTTCTGTAGCTCATGTTATTTTTAAGATGCATCACGATGTCATTGAGTGTTGAATTTGATGTGCATTATTTGAGTATTTCCGAAGATGAAAGGATATATACTATCAGGCTACAAATACAAAATGCATACATTACAATTTTCTTCTATTAGTTTAAGAATTCCAGTTGGAAAAGACATAAAAAGCATTTTTGGGGAAAATGCCGTAGGCACAATAAATATTTATCATGTATTTTATGAAAATAAGAAATATCTTCCATGTGTAGTCCTTGTCGTCAAGATTAAAGAATTCAGCCATACGGCTATTATCTCTCAAGAAACTTATAACTCATCATTTCATTATAATCGAATTTGGTAGAATAATAATTTAAAAAATATCAACATTAAGATATGAAATGCTTGGAATATGTGTGTGATAAATCTATATAATAATTCACCAATCTCTGTCCGTCTGTATGTCCGCACGCTATCTCCTCCCAAATTTATGGTCAGATTTGAACTTTGAAGGTACTTATGGAATCCTTGGGTCTAGACGGAGCTAATAAAACTATTTGCAAAATGATGGGACAAGAAACAGGAAAAAAATCAGACCTTGTCTGATTTTACTACCTACTTTTCAAGGTAAAGAGAGGAAAAAAGAAAAAGAAAAAAGCATCTCATGTGACTTAAAACATATTCTTTGTACAAAGTCAAACTTTTTATGAGGAATGTTTGTACAAAACAGAATTTTTTGTATCTCATTTGACATTTAGAAAACCTATTTCTCCACAAAATCCATGATACAAATTTTAAGAAACCTATGAAATATGAACATATGGGCGCCGTAGGCCCCCAAATATGCGAGTATTATATATATATATATATATATATATATATATATATGATATATATATACATATATAATATATACATATATATATGATATATATATATATATATATATATATATATATATATATACCCTATATATATACCCATATATATATATATATATATATATATATATATATATATATATATATATATATATATATATATATATGTTGGCCATTAATACCATACCAAAACTGCAGAAAATCGGCAAGAACATTAAGCCCTATTTAAGAGTAGGGATCACTCTTTTTTAGTTACTTATAAATTAATGGCAATGCTTTATATGTGGTGAGTCTTTTTATGAGATGTCCAAATTCCCCACTATTAAAAGCCCTTTCAACTAATTACAAACAACTCCTTATTATTTGAACCTTAACAACTCCTTCAATTTTAAACATTACTCTTGATTATGTCATGAAATCTATATTCTTATTTTATAGATTGATGAATGTAAGGCCTCTTATGACTCAAAACATAACACATGCACCTAGAATCACTTAATGACTTAATCACACTGCAAAAATGTCACTTCTCTCTGCTTGGCGCTGTACTATTAGCATAAATCTGCGGGGTATCGAATTTCAAAGTCTCATTCGATATATGAAATATTAGTTAAAGCAATAGGATTCAACTCTCCTCCGTGTCTAGCCTCGTTCAGTCAAAAATAGCATTGCTATCGTTTTGAAGAGAGAGTGATTCATGTTTAAACTTGTGAAAGATTTATGATTCATGTTGATATAAGATTAACACAGATATAGATCTTAAAATGTCTTTTTGTATTCATTATTTTCCATTTGTATGTTCAATTATTTGTATATTATACATTGTCTTTATATTTTATTTACTTAATAATTGAATAAGAGGAATACAAATAAATAAAAAGAGGTTGATACACCAAGTATATTGTTAACCAGCTTCAATCCGAATCTGAATCGACGACAATTGGACTTTTGTTTAGGTATTTATAACTTCATTTTTGATTTGTACTTCCATTGCAGTATTAAATGTCGGGATAAAACAGTTGTGAATAGAGTAATTATACACATTTCCAACAATGTAAATGGTTTTAACGATTTTTCACCTTTTGGCTTTTATCGACTCCAAACTATCGTTATGATATCTTTCTTTTTAAAATTTGCTATCGAAGGGCCTCTAATTTATCAAGATAAAACTCACCCTTGATAAGGAAGATACATTTCAATTAAACGATATTTATATTTTATGAGTTTCTCATGAAATCATATATATATATAAACTAAAATACAGATTTACTTTATAAATTAAGAAGCACAAAATCCCCCTATCGAAAAATGTTTTTAAATATGTAAATAGATTGTTGATGATGTTTGATTTTGTTTTGTTTTAATATTAGTTGTGTAAAATTTTATGTTTGTACGTGTAATGAATAAGTTTTTGTTTTAACATTCAAGAATAAATGTGTACGAAGGTACAAAAAAAAATAATATATATATATATATATATATATAATCTATATTAATTATTGACTAAATGAAAATAATAAGATACCTTTTGCAAAAAGTAAAGCTTTAACCACGTAATGTAGGTATTCCTGTTTTGAAACAAATAAGACAAGTTAATGTCTATTATTTACAGAGTGTAACGTTATTTGTTTCAAAATACTTCAACAAATTAAAATTGTATGGCAGGTCAGATTTTGAAGGCGGATAGGGAAGCATCAATAGTACCTTTGTATTGATTTGATTTTAAAATTTAAAATCTGTTTTATATGAGAGGAAAATGATTTGCATCTTCAGACAAAATTCATGAAATTCAGTGGTGGTCTGATACATTTTTAGTTCTGTAAATTTACAAGTATAAAGTGTTATGAAAGTATATTACTAAGAATTCATTTTATTTGTAAACTTTATATATATATACAATACATAGGTTCTTATTAGAAAATTTATGAAATCCCTGATCACAATCATAGATTATTTTTTTCTTGTAGAGCCAAAAATTATTGTACGCTTTTTTGGAAAGTTGGATAAAAAGAAAGGTATTTAAAAGTATGCAAGTTCCCTTAGACCGTTTTTACTTTTTATTGTTTTACAATTCATCAAAGATCATGTTCAATTGTTCAATGAAAATCAGCGTTCTGTGACACAAGTTTTTTTTGCAAATTACTCCACTTGTAATCCACGAAATTTAAAATCTGCGATCCACAGAATAATCGAATAATTTGAAGGGCAACAACTTGTTGGTATGTTCCGTCGTCTGGCAGAAAATATTGTGACAGTAGCCGTGAGTGCAGTCGAATATGTATGCAACAACCTGGTCTTGAGGAAAGATTTGGTTGAAAGACATACATAATATAGTTCGTGCAAGATTTGTTGCCGCCTAACTTTCCTTTGCGTCTTGTCAATGGCCTCTTGAAAGTATCCAAGAAAAATCCAGTTTCTCGGTAGCTAAATTTTGTTTTGAGAATAAGTCATTCTTGTCTCATTAAATAGTTAAACAAATAAAATTGCTGAATTTGAGATAACAGCAAGAATATAAAGAAAGAACATCCATTGAAACAACAGTTGGTGAGTTTTTGGATGGCAGAATCATTGGTTCGTATTCTTACAAAATATCACGTTACTATCAACGTCGAACGTATTTTTCTATGATACAAAAAAAAAATGATATATTAGATTGAAGCAAATGATCTCCAGGAAATTTGGTTTCAGCAAGACGATGCCACTTGTCACACGGTTCCTAACAATGAGGTTTTGAGGGTAATTTTAAATTCTATGTGTTTTATTAAGAAGAAATCCCACAAACGGTTCGCTTTTGAACATCGTGAACAATATCATATTTTCCAGAAAATATAATTAATGCATTCTAAAAAGAACGGATTTGTATAAATTAAAGCTTTGGTATCAATATTTTGATTAGTTTAAATATTTTTATAAAAATAGTTTCTTAAAATATATACATTCGGTTGAACGCCTTATCAATGCATTGTATTTTCAGACGAACTAGCGCTAATCATTCAACAAATCTGTTTTTCGTTATGTGATATTCATCGTAATGTTTCCAATGACTCTAATAAAAAAAACTACAATTCTTGATATAACAACGATTTCTTACTATTCCCATGAAAGGATTGATAAAGGATGATTAAAGTATATATAGCATTTTAACACATATATGCATTTCAGAATCCCCGAAAATATATAGCCTATATGGTTCGATAGAATTGCATCTGTGGATATAAATAAGCATTATAGCGTAAATTTAGTCTATCGAACCTAGATCTTATCAATGAGGTAGACCAAAAATGACCACCCCTCTCGGGATTCGATGCACCACATTGAGAGTTGAACACGCCTTAACACGCACGGCTATCGAGCTCCCTTATATATTTGCAACATTTAAAAAAATGATGAAATGATATGAAATACCCTGGAAGATATATGAAGTCTCTCTTATCTAAGTTTGTCTCATTACAATAATATGATCGTTAATAGTGATAATGTTTAAAAATGTAAATAATGTAATGTTTTAACAAATATACAAATCATGTGTCTATTTTTCTACAGATAACTTTGCAAAAACATTTCTAATATGATTGCTTTGATGTTCATGATTCTATTGAATATATAGAGTAAAATATACATCACTATTTATATTTACCAACAGATTATGTAAAAATATAACAGGGATTTAAATGAAGTAGGCATTTGGTATATTTACGATAAACTTCTTAGTGTATTCCAAAATCGTTTTCCCCTCTTTTTTAATCCTCCGTATACTTACTTAATGTACATTTGTTTTCTTAAGGATACTGAAGGCCTGTAGAGCCTTTAACACATTAATTATATAATATAATTTTTGACCTTATTTTTTAAATCATATTTTTTAATTTATATATGATATTGTAAATTGTTAGCGATTCGATTCGTATAAATTACTTAAACTAAATGGAATATTGTGTTAAAAAATTACAGCAAAGTGTACAAGCTTAACAAGATCCGAATTTATTGGCCTATAGAGTGGAGAGTAAGTAAGAAGCCTTGAAATAGTTTAAATTTAAACAAACACATAGATTTATCCAGACGACAATATTGGTGTATATTTGTCTTTTTAAATAAAGAGCGAGTAAAACAAGTTGAGGGTTGCTTGCCAAATCAACTGCATGATTCCATGAATACGACGATACCCTAGAGCCGTTACCAAGTCAATTATTTATAGTTTTTGTAAAGGTCTACAATATTTTCATTTTAAAGGTTCTTTATTGACAGTTTTGAATCGATTAGAGATTTATAAATCAAATATGCAAAGTGCATTGTCAGATATTGTATAGAAAGTGTCAACTTTTTTTGGAACTATTAATAAAGTACGTTGTAAATATTCTTAGAAAATTGTGATGTTTACGTATTTATGGCTTCAAATACATTGAATGTTTCATTATCTGCTATACAAATATCCGCTGTATAAAATTCAACCTAAATAGTGGTAAAACACGTTATAATAATTAATTCAACTAATGAATTAATAATTAAGATACACACTAATTTAATTTACAAATTTTTTTGATATTTGAAACCAATATGTTTAGAATATATGGTACACAATTAATTTCATATCACAGACAAAATATGTTCCACAGAATTAGAATGAACATAGAAAATAGTTCCGAAATAATTACCTTCATATATGATGATTTATATTTGTTCAAAACAAGATCTATTCATAAACTCATGAATGCTATATCATTATATTTACTTATTTACAGTTTTCCTTGGCTATTTAATAATATGTATTCCCATATTAATAATTCAAAAACAACTCTTTGTAGGAAATATGGGTTGAAAAAATATTTACGATCCATATTGATTTTTTTCTATCTGAGGCTCTATCTGAACAATATACCTATAACACACAAAATAGCTTTTCTAAAAATATACCCCGTGATATATTCAAGGACAATGAGTTGTGGTTATTATTTCATGGTAGAGTGGTGACGATAAACATAATATGCACATCATTATGCAAGAAAGGTACACCATTGCCATATATAAGTATATAAGAACAAAATATGTTCTGAAACTGAAATTGCTTTTCAAATGCCAAAAATGGGGCTTAATTAAAATATCTTTCATTTTTTCATTATTAATATTAACTTTTTGCAATATATAAATTTAAAACAAATGTTGTATTTTATACACTTTTGTACTTATAGCAAAGTTATCAAGGCATTTTAGTTCTGAATTCAAATATATTCATGCAATATAAGACTTTTTACTAAAAATACCTAAAAATGATATCTCATGAAAATGTTATAGAACTTTACAACACTTGATATGGACTTTCTATGGAGATCTCAGCTTAGAGGAAAAAGACGCAGAAAAGCTTTAATAAATTTGTGAGAATCACTACATTTGGCAATCTTGAGGAAATCGACGTCAGCGACCCGCCAGCGCGATGATTTGTAGCTTCGTGGTATACGACAGGCTTGATTTAGTTTATGGTCTGTTAGAAGTCGAGGGCAGTTGACTTTTTTGAGTTGTTGATGTCCGACCTGCTGCTGTTCTGGGACTGAAAAAACTTTCCTCGGGGCAGAGTGGCTCTGCAACAGAATGGTGCACCTGCACAAGTAGCCATAAGCGTGAATACCTCCTGGAAAGATTTTTCATCTCAGACTTAGGACAAACTAGCAGCTGTACACCTCTGATGAAAGTCCTTTTGATTTGGATTTGTGGTGGTCATTAAAAACAAGGCTCATTCGCCATCGCAATCAATGTTCGCCCTCAGTGACCCCAACAGGATTGACGAGATGGTTGTGAGGAGGAGTCTTCAAAAATAGGTTGACGCCCAGTACGGCGGTTGAACCAATAAGTGAACCATGCTTAAATATGGACAAAAATTTATTTCTTATCTTTTTGTAGCCAAAATAAGAGCTGTTAAAGCCAATCATACTCTAAGGTCAAAATATATTCATGTAATGCTACTTTTGGTGTTTAATTCTATGGTTTTGGAAAAGGAAAAACATATATCATAATATACAGTGTGTTCCATCAGAAATGAAATTTTTTAATTGCGAATTAGAAGTATTTAAAATAATTCAAATCGTATTATTGATACGCTCTTTTGTTCATAAAGAGGGATTTTTATCAATATATAAAAATACCCAATGATTGTCAACCTGAAAAATGTTTCTGAACTTGAGAGAAACAGATCATCCTGCAGTTTGGCAAACCACCTTCTCCTTCCACAGAACGCCGATAATGTATACTTCACTTCTAGATCAGTGGGAGGGCGGCGAAATCTTACCAGCAGATCCAGTTCACAAGAGTTCTTGATCATTTCAATAAGACTGTTTCCATCCACAAGAAAAAAACAATGAAAACAAAAAAAAAAGACAGAAACTGCCAGTTGCTCACTCAGAAAAGCTTCTCAGCAAATTTCACCCACCAAAACAACGTTGTGGAGGATCGTAAGACATGATCTTCGATTCCGTTTTTATCATTACACTTCAGTTCAACCATTAACTGATAACCACAAAGCTCAGAGAAGGCAGTTTTGTCAGTGGATTCTGCAGCAACCATCCAACATTGCGATAGAATCATTTGGACTGACGAGAAGTTCTTTTGCCTCCATCAAAAATCAAAATCATCAAAAAAGACGGAGTGTGAACAAATGAAAATCCTTATAATATCCGCGAAACAAATGATAAGAATGATGTTAAGGTAATAATCTTCGTTGCCGTTATAATGGAATGGTTCCAATCGTTCATGCATCCTTGAAGATGATGGCCATTTGTCGTCGGTTAATGGTGTTTCATATCTCAGATTGCTCCAGGACATATTTGGCCCAGGCTGCGCCATTCTGCAACTCGTCGTTCTTCACTTTGGTGGATGCAAGACGGCGCTCCACCCCATTGCACAAATGCAGCTTTAGAATTTCTAAATGAAATTTTTCTAGGCCGAGTAATCAGCAGAAGGACAGAAAATCCCTGGTCAGCTCACAGTCCAGATCTCAACCCTTTGGACTTATACTTCTGGGCTGCAGTACAAACTCAAATTTTTAGGGAAACACCAGATTCCATTGAGTCTCTCATACAATGTGTCCAAACCTTCGCTAAAGGATATAGCCAGGAGACGATCAAAAACGTTTGCAAGAATGTCCTGAAGCGTGCGTCGAATGTCTTCAGGCTGGAAGGGGTCATTTCCAGCAACTTTTGTAAGGTTTCAGATGTGCCTCTTATGATTTAGGACAATAAATTTTAATAATCATAAAAATTCATTATTTTTCTTTAAAATGATGTATCTAAGAGGGAATTTGACGAATTTTGAGTAATTCTAATTGCAATTTAAATTTTTTATTTCTGATGGAACACACTGTAGATAATTTCAATCATAATTCATAACAAACCTATGACAACTGACAACGTTAAAATTATATTATAGAAATCCTGTCAATGTAAGTTTGTTCAAATATTCTTCAACATATTTCGACCATACCTTCTCAATTCCTATTGGAGGTATTGTTTTGATTTAATCGAATAGATTGAAAAATATTTGCTGTTATATTTTTGCTACAAACAATGACTAAAAAATATTGTGTGCCAATACAAGAAAATACAAAAATCTATATAGACGTTATTCTTAAGCATATCTTCTACTAAAATAGTTTGACAGCAGGAAATTTTTGATGTTGTTGTTCTTAATACTTTGAAACACGTATATATTTTAAACCGAAATATGTATATATATATAATCTGAGATTATTGGGCGCAAATCACTGAACAAGCTTATCAGTGAAATTATTTTGAAAACCATATTTGCATTTGGGAATTTGACTCTATCCAAAATGAATATGAGGAAGTCTAGGATTATACACAAAAACATAGACTAACTCAAGTCGTAGATCATCCTTTTAACACCTAAAAAACAACGCGTAAATATCTGTGTTCATATACGAACCTCATGGATATTTTGTCAAAAAGGAATGATTGAAATATATTATGTACATCCTATAATCTATTTTATACAAGTCACTGAGCAGTTGAAACTGTCCTGCGTAGTTGGAATGTGTAATAATCCGATTATATAAAAATTTACTGAAATGTGAGTATATTGTATTAGTAAGAAATCCTTTTTTATAGCAAAATGAACAAATACAATTTTGGTGATTATTTATTTTGTAAGTATCATAGAGGAGATCTCGTTACTGATGAAAGAGTGATATCAAAGGAGTAGATTAGTCTTAAAAAGAAGTATAACCTAAATCAGTTCTCTAGGTGAAAACTCAATATTAAACTTTCTCGAACAAGAAGCAATGGGAAATCATTGAATCTATCATGGCTAAAGAATTACCCTTTAGCTTTGATCTTTGGGCTCACCGTTTCAAAGAGAGGTTTTCCAAACAAAATTGGCGTGGAACTCTGCGAAAAAGTTCACTTTGGACCGGACGAACTGATTGGAGTCGTTAAAAAAACTGACACATACTGGAGGAAAATGGCAGAGTCGTGGATGTCCATCTTAGCCTCTGTACTGCCTCTCTTGGGTCCTAACGAACCTCTGAACCACAACCTACGGTTTGGTTCTGGTCAGGTTTCTAGAGCATCAAAACCGATAACTTCAGTAGCAGAATTCTAGCAACACAGCGAAGAAGTATATGAAATGAATTTTCTCACCCATCACCGAATCAAAATACTGAGGGATACGTCTACAAGGAAAGCGATAGGCCCCCTTCACCTTTCTATCATGCTATCGGAGGCACTTCCTCGAGAGGAGTACGGGAGGGAATAATTTTTCAGAAGAGAACCAGTTCGGCTGGAACACTTGTGTCAAGACGATGTGAGAGGCTCGGTGTTGGAAATAGAGATTTGGATCCGAGGTCAGTATGGTCAATAACCTAACAACACAGGTTCAAAATGGCTTAGATACAGAGTCGCCACATCCTCCATATTCACAAACAAGTCCTCGGACTCGACTAAGTGCTCCTTTTGCCAACTTGAAGTAGAAACGTCAGAACATTTGTTCTATAACTGTCCTTCGTCCACCCTTTAGTGAGCCAAGTAAGGAAGAGCTAATGTCAGAACTGGGGGTTTATCCGTCCAAAAAGGATTGGCTCATCGCAACGTCTTCAAATATCCGTCAAAATTCAAAGTAGAGGCCTGCATTGCAAAAGTGCAGAGAGTGATCTACGCTTGTAGATCGCAAGGTAGCCACATCCTCCAGGCATCGTTACCTGGTTAGGAGAGTTTTAAATGTCTGGAATAACATTTTATGATTACTGCTATCGTTTCTGTTTTTTTATCTTATTTTAAATTTTTCGCATTTGAAATTTTGTTAAAGTGTTTTAATATTTTATTTTCTGGCATACAAAAGGCTTGTGATTCCAAATTACGATTTTAGTGTTCACTATTTGATGTTTGAAGTTTTATATCACCCTCCCTTACTCACATTTTTAATACCAATGTAGATATAACCCCCGTGAAACCAATTCTATGTAACATCCGTACTAAAGAAAGAGTGATACTACGGAGTAGATTAGTCTTTAAAAAAAGTAGAACCTAAATCAGTTCTTTAGGTGAAAACTCAATATAAACTTTCTTCAAAAAGAGTTTTTTGATTGACTCGAATCAAGTGAAAGGATTGGATAGTACATCAAAAGTGTATGTACAGAGTCAAGTTGAAGTGCTAAGACTCTATTAACGTCTCTAATCACAATTAATTTAACCTTTATTGGTATTTATTTCCTTTACTACATAAAATTGTGACAACTATTCAACCGAATTATCAATATTGGTAATCAAAATGGGCAATTATAAAAAATATTTATTATTGCAGATTGATAATCCTTTATAATGAAAAAAGAAGACTTTTGTTTACGTACATACCTAAGTATTGTTTTTAACTATTCGCTAATATTTTTTGACAAATGTTTGTGTAATCTAGTATATTTGCCATGGGGCACATTAGTTATTTATAAATAAAGTCTAAAATTAATCATTAAAAACAGTAAAAACATGTATTAAACAAATAAATAAAATGCCTAATCAGTATGGATTATGTGGAGACACTGGGTCCAATGACCCTAGCTGCAGTCCTGGCAGAGTGAAGGGTGTGGCTGACCTCAAGGCTTTAAACATGTTCCACATCGATATTACGTGACATACAAAGGTAGCCGTCTCCCTTCCAAGTGGATACGCCACTGGAGTGGTGGACTTGATGGGCCTCCTCGGCGTGGAAGACAAAGTCACAACCGGGTTCCTGGCACCGCTCGTTGAGTAGAAGTATTTCCATACCTCCAGGCCCCTGCCTTGGCGGCCACCTCTATATTAACGGTTTAAATAACAAAATTCATAAAAAAGTAAATAAAAATGAGTGATTATGTACTGTATCATTGTTTTATTGCTAATTAAAATAAATAACATGCCCCTCGGCAATCCTCCATCTAAAGGAGACACGAACAAGTATTTGAAAAGGAATTTGCATATATTTTAGTAATATAGTTTCTCTCAATGCCTTACAAATTGCTTATATTGAAAGATGTAAACCTTCTTATAGCCTATAGAAAACCTTTTTTTTGATAGATGCGAATACTGTATAAGAGTTAATGAAATCTTACGTATATTTTTAATTTAAGTTTAAGTTAAAAAAATAAATGAAATTATATCCCATATTTATCAAAAAATACCATTGTCAAACTATTACTAAGACATTTTTGGTAAATATTTTTTCATATGGTTATGGATTTTAGTGTTTTGGAAATATTGAGTGCATCAATATTGACATTTGGGGACATATTAAATTTGTGTGTAATAAAAACAAACGTTTTTATACTGAACGCTTATAGCTGAGTCTCATTAAATTCTTCTTCTCGAATTGCAAGTCTCAAAAAGGATAATGATAACGATGAAATTGTTTTATATATTTAATTCAATGCTAACTAAATGAACGAAAACTAGATTCGTAATACTCAACATAATATATATATATATATATATATATATATATAGATATATATATAATTATATATATTGCCTAAATGAAAATAATAATATACTTTTTGCAAGTAAGTAAAGCTTTAACCATGTAATGTAGGTATTCCTGTTTTGAAATAAATAAGACAAGCTTATGTCTATTATTTACAGAGTGTAACGATATTTGTTTCAAAATACTTCAACAAATTAAAATTTTATGGTAGTCAGATTTGAAGATATATATATATATAATATATACAAATATTGAATCTCATTATTTTATTAACGATTATAATTGTTATTTTAATTCGGAAATAGAGACTATTTCTGACGATAATATATAATAATTTATATGATCCTAAATACTACTCTTATCATGATATCTTTATAGGTATTTATCTATCCTCAAAAACCAATCTCGTAGGTGCAAAAGAAGTTATTTAAAGTATCATCAATTCTACAATGTTTGAGACCCCTGTTTATAATTGTGTTTATAAAAGAAAAAAGTGCCAGGTATACAAGCTATTATTATGTAAAATAAATATGGGGTTATAAAATGATTAGAGTCCATTTCCTGTTAATCCTCTCTATATTTTGCTTAATTCATTCTGATTTGTGGATGAGATAAGGGATTTTTTTTCCTTATTTGGCTATAATTTGTGTTTCCTTTTGATCTTTTAATAGGTTTGATACATATTACAAACTATAGTCATGAATAAAAAAAAAGAGTTGCCTGTGGAGTGTAATTATCTATAAACGCTTTAAACTCTGAATATATTTATTATTTTGTTTCAAGTGTATTTTAAAGTTTCAGATAAAGAACATTCAACTAAGACAACTAAGTCTGTATCAGTTTGGAAAATGTTTAATTAAGCTTATAAAGCACCATTCAAAATATGGCGTTGAATGTAGACTTTTAATGAGACAAATAAGTTAAGGCTCGACATGTACATATGTAATCTATTATTTTGTTCAAATATTTTTTTCTCTATAAATGAAGTTTTATTGCCTAAATATATATATATATATATATATACAGCCCCGTGCAGGTAAATTTGGAACAAGTTTATGGCCTCCAGGATCAATAAGGAGAGGTTCTAGAGAAATATTTATTAAACAAAAAATACACATTAGACAATTATGGTCAACTTTTATTCAATGTGTCCTCCTCCAGCTTCCACCACAGTCTCCACACGGGACCTGAATGCCCTCACTGACCTGGACACCTCCGCAGCCTCCAAGGACATGGCCACAGACGTGATGGACGACTTAAGGGCCTCCACAGAGTTGTGGTGGGTCGCACAGGCCTCCCCCTCCAACTTCCCCTACAGGTAGTAGGGTTGAGATCTGGGGAGTTGGAGGGCCAGGTCTGAGGATCCCAGAAGTGAGGCACGTTTTCTTGAGCCATGCCTGCACAGTCTTGGCCTTGTGGGCGGGGGCAGAGTCCTGCTGAAAGGTGTACTTCCTCCCAGAGGCCACAGTGTCTATCCAAGGCTTGACCACGTTACTGAGGACCTCCAAGTACACCTCCTGGTTGACCTTTTGCTTGGGCTCAAAGAAGTGTGGCGGCATGACGTGGCCCTCACTGCTGATGACACCCAGGACCATCACTGCAGCCGGGTTCTTTGTCCTGAAGACCATGGGGACCTCAGAAGCCTCCCTACAGATCCACCTGTCATTCTGCCTGTTCCTCTTTTTGTCCAAAGTGAAAATCTTCTCATCACAGAAGAACCTCAGGTGCCCACCAGTGTTCTTCAGAGAGCTCAGAATTTTCCTGCACCTGGCCTCCCTGGTGGCCTTCATCTTGTCTGTCAGCAGGTGCCTGACCTTCATGACGTAGCTCTTATATCCCAGGTCATGTTTTATGGCCCTGAATATGGTGCTGCGATGCACAGAGCGGTCCTTGGCCAGGGCAGACATGGACTTGGTTGGGAAGCATTGATGGACTTCCTCAGGCCAGCCAAGAACCTGGGGTTCCTCTTCCTGTCACTTCTGGGGCTGTGTTTGGACCTGCTGGACATCCCCGTGGCCTTGTACCTGTTGATGATGGTATACACAGTGCTAGAGGGGTACTTCAGGAGGCTGATAATCTCCTGGGCCGAGCGGCCTGCGCGGTGCAGCTCAATAACGGCAGACCTCTTCTCCTGCTCCATCGTGATGGCAAACAATTGTTTTTGTTTTCGATCTTAAATTTCACAACAAGTATTCACACAACCTCTCACAGCTAATTTCACCCATGCAGATCTCCTCCTTATTAATCTGGATGGCTGTGAACTTATTCCAAATTTACCTGCACAGCCCTGTATATATATATATATATATATATATATGATT
>CP045896.1:289833-323154 GCA_013387185.1 Caligus rogercresseyi
TTGAGCCAAATCATTGTAATGTTTCAGGAATTGAAAAAATAACGACTATTTTGACTATTTCATACTTGTTTTGCATGAGGTTTTGTGGGTCCATCGAATTTAAATGACGTTTTATTCATCAAAGTCGTCGGTCGAGTACTGTGTTACAAAAAGTTGAAATTCTAATATTCATAATACTTCATTAAACAATATTGGTCAAAAATATTGTTGGGTTTTTTGAAGGGTATTATATATAATTTATATCTGAATACTATTTCCACATGTATTTATTGCGGTCTCGATTCTTGGATGTATAAAGTGATTGTCCCTATGGATTATTACCACTAAGATAATTGCAGATGTGTATAAATCGGTACATTTTGAAAAAAATAAACTACCTTTTACATGAAATCTGTTCATGAGGGAAATGATAGCAACGAAGGGAAGCGAAGATAAAAATAAGGCTTCTTTAAAAAGTAGACGGCCTTGTGTGAACATCAATTCAGATTGAAGAATCTTTGAAATACTACGGGTTAAAACAACGATCAACTGAAGAAAAAGGCGTTTTCGCAATTTGTTAATGAATTTTGAAAAACGCATCACATTTTTACAATAACTTATAAATGAGGCAAAACAACTTTTAACAATATCAATTTTTTGTTTGTTTTATTGACGACAAACGGAACTTCGGTATCGGAAGCTAAAACGTGTAAAAAAAAGAGCTAAAAGTTTCCAAATAAAAAATGTGCTTATTGGACGTCTAGTAAAATCCTAGTTTTTAATGTTTTTCTCGTTACAGTATGTGGTTTTTATAAATAAAATCTCCAAAGTATTTAAATATTAATGAAAAAAGTAAATAACTTTCAATACGTAATTTTAGTTTTTTGATGAATCGTTCGAAAAGAAGATACAAACAATGATTAAGCAAAATATATATTATTAATGGCACTCATATTAGAAAGCTATTGATACATTTAAAATTCATTTTCGTTTGAAACAATTGTAATGTATTATCACGAACAAATGATTTTATAACCGTTTTCATGATTATATATATATATATATATATGAAATCCTAAATTTGTATTAATAAATATTTAACCAAATAAGTTTTAAATAATCTTAATTATCATAAGTTAAAATATATATTTTTAAACTGTTCTTAAATGTTAAAATGACCATTGTATTATTATTTTTTAAAAATATACCAAAATTTAAGACTTTTATGACCTCCCTTCACACCTAAGAGATATCACATCGATAGTTTTTCCCGAAACTACCAATACAATATATTGTGAAATCCTATGAATACAAAATTTAAACTACAAAATTTGATTATTCAAGTTTTCATTCCAATTTCATATTTTGTATGATGAGGATACTTGTTACTCACTGTTGATCAACACTATACGATTTAACTTAATGGAAAAACTTAAATCCCCTTACATAAAGGATTATTCAACCATTGTTGATGTTCAACTAATGTATGCATGTATACAAGTGAATATGTTAAGTGATGACAAGCCTTCTCGTAACCTTCACGGATTAATATTTCTCCTTAATGAAATCAAGTCTTTGTTGAAACCACTAACATACCTACATTCATAAATATGTTTTTCAGCATGCTCGTATATCATCTAATATACTTGATCCATGAATACTTTATTAATCTATTAATTAACAAAAAACTTTAAATACATATTATACAATGCAACAAAACAACTTCGTTGATTATAAACAATATTCCAAAGATTGTATGTTTTATAGAGTGTTTAAAAAAAAGATACATATTGAGCTTGAAACGGTTTACATATTAAAGCAATACGGGGATCAATACATTGTGGCCACACATAAAAGTTAATCATATGTTAACTTTCTTTCTTTAGATTTCATTTTAAAGATTAGGTTTATAAAGTTCACAATAATTATCAAAAGAAACTTCAATTGATTTTTTGATTATTCTTGAAAGGATAAAAATACAAAACGCACCATCTATGCATTGATTTGCTTTAGCATGAAAATATATATTTTTAACTAAACGTTCCGCTTTTGTTAAAGATAGGGCTTTGTTTATTTATATAACAATGAATAAATATTTGAATATACACAAAGATGTGAATCTTTTTTTAAGAACATTTATATCATTTTAAATAAAATATAAACACGTTAAAATCAATTTCTCGACATTAATGATATAATAAAATCAAACATCCCCATTAACTTTGTGTCCGGTAGTGCAATCGATGGCGTCTAAATCTTTAATGCCATATATAACAAACCAAGTCGATCATTACTGGGTCAAGGCCAAGGGTGGTTTGCCGGGAATTATAGGTAGGCTCTTTCCTCATGGCCTCTTGAATCATATCTAGTTCCGGATTCTTTCAAGCCAGTACTTCTGCGAAAGGTTAAAGAAACTCCCTTTGAATATAGGATAATTTATGTAAGGATGTCTTTATATACCAAATATATTTTTGAATCAGATTATCGTAATGCACATAGATATTTGCATTGTGTCATGCACTCATAGACCAAAAGAAAACTATCTTTTTGGATCAGGGGCTTAAAGTTTCCTGCTGTTTTCGATTACTTTAATTATCTTAGGCTTTTTTGTAAGCAATAAACTTAAGGTGCAGAAATATATACATAATAAATAGGGCCTATGTATTGCAATTATGCGAATATGTATATTTTATGTTGAGTAAAGAAAGCATTCATCCCGAATCTTACTTTTTTAGGATAACATGGAAAGATAAATATTTAACTTACCAAGATGGAAGTCCTACATTTGACATTTTGATAATACCATTTACATATTTTTTTATTATTCCATAAAAGCTTTACCTCCCAAACAAGTAACTCATAACTTTTAGTTTCAGTTGCTTCATACCAATATGAATTCAATTATCACATTATTTTGACTTTACAGTAGTACATACGAAGGCTCAGCTAAAGTATTATAATGAAATGCTTTTCTATTCATATTGACAATCTGTAAAAGAGATTATATCTGCCGTTTTTATTGTTATGTGTACAGAACATCACATTTTTATTATATTTATGTAAAATTTGTATTTAAAAGAAACCGAGAAAAATAGGTGCAGCAATAAATTACAAGACTTAATTTAAAGTAAATTTTGAAGTTGCAGGGGAAGCTTTTTTCAAATCTCCTTTATTATTTAGAATATTACATAAAAAGTATATATAAATAAAATATGTACTGTGTTTGAAGGAGGTTGATGGAGCTTCACACCTCTTAATTCTGCCCTGGACGGCTTCTTAGTGTATTTGTTTATTTTTATTACAACCTCATTTTTTTTCATACTTAAATCCTTTTTTATATTACCTGTTTTCATGTTTTAATCCATACGATTACATTATTTTTATTGTATACTATTTTGTTATGTGAATTTAAATGAAATGCATTAAAGAGAAGAAGAAAAAAATAATAATAAAATAAACATTATAGTTTATGATAAATATCTGAATAAAAAGCGTTACAATAAAAACATCACAAGAACTGATTAGTTAAAATGTTTCATTATTCTTTTCAAAATTTTAAAATATCTTTTTGACTTTGAAGGGTGAACTTGATAATGTTTCCGGCACTTGTCCATGAATTATCGGTGTCGGATGGAATCTTGAGGGTGAAGGCGGTATAAAGGGCAGCAGCAGAAATCATCGCGGAACGAAGCTTTCGTTTGCTGTTATATTTATGATTGAAAACCAAGTAATTTCTAAGATATTTGATGATGAGGATAATAATATTTGCATGTATTAACCCCATTGTTTAAGGAATCAAATGCATAGAACATCATGGTGGTCAATGAATGTTTGATTTAATTACTTTTAAACTTTATGACTGTTACCTGAGAGATATCTATCGGGGGGTACGACTTTAAAATAGACGAATCGTCCACTCACTAATAAAATAAATGTTGAATAATTAACCTCACATTTAAGGAATACTTTAAAAGGTTTAATTTTATTGTTCAAGACTATTATTCACGATTATAAAATACATAAAGATAAATGTATATCTTGAAGTATTAATTTTTTAAGATATAAAATGACCAGTTGTCTTTAATCTCTTCATTTTAAAAAAACACTTGACTAATTTAAATGACATAATAGCAAAAACAATAAAGACAAGTTATTTTAAACGCTTTAATGCATATTATCTCCCCACTCATACTGCAATACTTCATTCTAATCAAATAGGTAACCTCAGAAAAATAAGTTAAGCTCAATTACAAATATCCGAATCCAATTAAAATCTATATTTTTTTTCAATGGTTAAATTATTTTATTTAATTCTACAAAATTAATTACAGCGTATAATAAACAACTACCCAACGAGCATACATATAAAGTACAAAATCAAATATAAATAGGTACGCCAAAATATCAATATTAATGTATTTTTGTTTTACGAATATATTCAGAATCCAAATGAAATCTTATTTTCTGATATTATTATTATATTATTATTCTTTTATTAATAGTATAAAACAGCGTTCAATAAAAATATACCCTACAAGCAACCAGAATAAATACAAAATCAAATATGTACATCAATGCACATGTATTTGGTTCAATTATTTAAAAGTCTTAAAAATCACATAATTTTCTCTAAATGATGATTTTCATACATAAAAGAAGATAAGAATGGTTTTGAGGTTGTTTCTTTATCTTCCATACTATGCAAAAAAAATAATGCAACAAACTCAATATCACATAATGCATACAGGGCCTTTGACGATAAATATGATTTCATAAAGGATTATAATATTTACAACAAAGTTATATATTTTTAACAAAGAGGGTTCCAACGCATCTGTTATTCGTAATGAACAGATTGCTCTTTACGTTCTTGTTGAGTGCAGTAGTTTCTTGATGTCTCGGCACCTGTTTTATTTAACAAGCGTACTCAGGGCATGCAGTAACATATGTATGTACCCTCACGTATGAGTACAGTAACCAGGCATGCAAATAATGATAAGAGACAGAGGCAAATGACCCTCTCCATTGTTCACTCTCCTTGAGCTCAATTCTCAGGGACTCAACCAATTATCTTTTGCTTTATATATTAGTCATGTTCCTCGATTTTTCTCCCCCCCCCCCCCACTTCTTTCTTTGTATGGAAGCATGTAAGCGTTAGAATAAAGTAGCGCATGCATAACATAACATTCTTCTTTTTCCCCGAAGAAATTGGCCAAATTTTTAATTCTTCTTTAGTCCGTAAGGGGCGCTGCTTTGATGCTAGAGCTCTTTGAAAATAATAACAAAGTCCTTTTATTATTTATATTTGGAATTTTGCACAATGTTGTAGTTATTTGATATATTATTTCAAATCATCAAACTTTATCCCTTTAAACCGGGTTTAAATAGGATTGTGTCGTAATTTCATGGACTAGCGGCATGTAACGTTAAAGAAAATAACCAAAATTTTGGCCAATTTTTTTTGTTTACTTTTTCCCTTGCATACGCTACTTTACTTTAACGCTTTAGAAGCATGGACTTCAAAGTTACTCGGGTAAGCGGTATTATTGAGCGTGAAAGGGGTTCTTTTCGTTTTGATGCTTGAAGAGCCGCAAGCCATTTGGAAAGTCATCAATATCATCCATATAAATAAATATTTCATTTAATTAAATATATTTTTTGAGAGTTTGATAAAAATAACTTGGAGAAACAACTTATGTCAGATGGCATATTGTTATATGTTCATATATTTTGATATATGTAATAGCCGTTTAATTGATTAAATTACTAACATTACCCTTAATATCATGAGTCCAAAACAACAAAAAATCAATATTTATCATAATATCAAAAATAACTTATTTTTATTTTATGTAACAAAATCAAAAGCTTAAATAAACACGATCTATGGTCATAACAAAGTCTATGTAGTAAGAAAATGCTTTTCATGTTTTACCATTTTTGATGTTTTTCTTGCAAATTTTAAAGGACGCTTTTTTAAATAACACATGAACACTTAAATTACTGGTAACTATCTTGATTTATAACTTTTACTGGATTATTTTGATTGGGTTTCATCATAAAATGAATATTTAAAATCTTATTTATTCTTAAAACATTTAGTCTTTAGAACATAAATAATTTCTTACTACTTTAAGAACTTTTTAGTTGCTTTTTGTTATAAATAATAAATAGTTATAAGTCTTTAATCAAAAGCATTCCTTTTTTTTCTGTGTTGTTTTTTCAAATATATACTTTTATTTTTATATTGTGAAAAATATTATAGAGTAGAAACATTATTATATGAATGTTGACTCCTCGTCTTCAAATTAATGATTCCGAATAAATCGTCTGAGTATACTTCTGTGTAGAAGACTGCTCTGGAACTTAACATTTAAAAATTGAAGAGTAAATATTATCCATAGCAATATCGTTGACTGTAGCCATTGAATTAAAATAATATAACTCGGTACAATGTGGATATAATATTGTATTCACATCCTGCCGTAGGATTAACATTTGGCTGTATTTATAATTCATAATTACTAAATTTTTGTACTGATAGCTATAAACTATAAATATATCTGGTATAGGATATAGTTCATTGCTAAAGTTCCAAATCATATTAATTCTGCTTGATTGCTTGTACTTTATATTTGAAAAACTGAATCAAAACATTTATTCTGCAATTTAGAAAAACACGTCATTGTAACATGTAGAATGCAGTTATATCTATTTTCTCCACGCCAAGTAGTAATCCTGATAAAATGTATAGAATACAAATAAATGTCATCAGTGTGGTTAATTCTACTTCATCAAAAAAATATTGTTTTTGCTTCCACTTGTAGATATTTTAATGACGTCATATTGGCAAGGAAAAGTCAGCTGAAGGGAGTGCGATAAGGCGTGTTCAACTCTCAATGTTGAGGGGCCAGGTTCGAATACTCCCGAGAGGGGAAGGTGTATTTTGGTGAACCTCATTGATAAAATCCTAGGCTTGATAGACTAATTTATACGCTAGTATGCTCATCAATATTCAGTCAAATGTATTTTTCTCGAACCAAATATGCAAAAATAGGCAATATGGACATTCCTTGTCTGTACTTTGATCTGATTAAAATTTTCCCTTTCACTACATTAGTGATATTGTAATGATATTTTATGATTATTCTCTCACTCATGGATGTTCAAACCAAGCCCTCGGATTCCTTGTTAAAATCAAAACCAATAAAGGAACTTCTTTCTATTCACCCTACCTTTTCCCTCCATTTAAGGGGTTTAAGGGTTTGTTTATGGCCACCCCCGATGAAGAGTCAACCCCCTATGAGTTCAAGTGTATATTTCTTCCACTTAGATGAAGGGTCCCTATGGGTATGGTATATATATATATATATATATATATATATATATATATATATCTTTAGTTAAAGCCTTACCCTATCGTTAAAAGTCCTCTTGCACAATGAGGAAGGAAGAAGAGCTGCAGAGACTGTGATTAAAAGACAGAAAGCCCAATTGAGAACTGTGGGAGGAAGTAAAATACTTCCTTGCCTATCATTTTATAAAATCAGTAAACATTATTTGCTTTTGACGTGTAGGTTTGTCAATCATGGTTCTTACTTTCAACCCTTTTTATCAGCATATTGAGACTGTTTTAGTTTTAATGTAATATGATTCCATTAAGATAAACTACCTTCATGCAAAAAAACTTTCGACATATAATCAAACTCTCAAGCTATCAATAAAAAATAATATTTTCTTTCTTTTTCAACGCCCCAATAGTCTAAATAATGATCCACTGTAATTCCAGAGATAATATAAATAAAATAAACATTCTTTTTTTTGTAAGTAAAAGCAATTATTTTATTGAATGGAATAAAAAATATGAGATATAGAAAATAATATGCTCCCAAGGATTAAGAACTTAGATGTACAAAGATCACATAATTACAAATCATATTCCCAACTTCCAATCAAAGCTCTCAAACATACCAATTCTGTCATTATGTTAGTCGATTATGAGAATATTAAAAATAAGATATAGCATTAAAAGTTGTTATTTCTTCTATTTACCCTTTATTATAACAAGGACATTAATGGCAGTATCTTTAAAAGAATTTCGGTTAATCTCCATATCTATTACTTTGGTTCAACAAGTCCAGTCAATGTTGAATGTATTGAGTTGTAATATGTATCGGTGTTTAATGATAATTAACATTGATAATTTTCTAAATTATGTTTTATGAAATGTTCATATATTCGTTAATATGTTAGCTCAAGCTATGCCATAGATGAACCAATAAGAATGAACTAAGTTAAGAATTAAGTCAAACACTTACACACACACACACATATATATATATATATATATATATATATATATATATATATATATATATATATATATATATATATATATCTATGGTAACAAAAAGACGTACCTGTAATGATGATTAAGTGGGATTTACTATTTGTGGAGATATTATATTTGTTGTGTAAAAGACGATGAAATCAATAGCACACAATGAACAACAATGAGCAAACCGAACTCCTATTAATATAGTTTTTATTACATATAATATATTATATTACTGTATAACCAATTCACATATTTACATTATTATACTCATCTGCTTATGAAAATATATGTCTGGTACACATAACGTTCCAATGGCTTAATTAACTGCAGGGTTTAAAGCTTTTTTTAGATTCGATAACTATGAAATAATATATATATTATAAGGACTCTGGCTTTTGTTCATGAAACCCCAGCATTTTTTATTCTCTTTTTAAATGTAATATCAAATTCGTTATATATTATGCTGATAAATGATATAACGATCATGTACTTTTTAGTTTAGTTCTTGATTCCACTGAATGATCCCAGAACACATGTTGATATAGAGTACTTGATACAAAATAATCTATTGGAGTCGATCTTACTACCCATCCTCTCTATATCAAAATATTTTTCATTCTAACTAATGAGGTCATATAAGTTATTAGGTATTGTCATATTTTATGAGTTTATTAGTCTGTTTATAGATTGTTCTACATACTAAATAAATAAATATCGATCAAATGCATTGGCAATGTGACTAAACATGTTGATGAGCCGTTAGAGAAAATAACATGTTAACAAAAAGGAAAATAGAAAGTTTATAGCTATAAATAGCCATATCAAATCAATAATTAATATGCGTTGAATGTGTGTTTATTAAGATGAAAAGCACGACTAGGGTCTTCATGCTCGTATGCGGTATTTAAGTCTTTAATTGACTTCAACAGTGTCTTGTAAGAGTAAAGATATATATGAATCTTTCAAGACTTTAGACCTTTCTTTTGAAAATTATACAAAAATCAAATTCATTTAATGATTTACAAAACTATTTTGATGAGGATAATAGATAATAAAAAAATATATTATATTTTAGGAGAAGGTAAATAAAATAAATAATGTGTAAAAATGAGTTGACAGGTTAATAAACTCTCAATGTTGAATGCAGGGTTTTCCTATGTTTTAGGTTGTTATGATTTATAAATTTTCTATCAACTTTATAATAAAAAGGGAAAATTCACACAACAAAATATGGTTCATAATATTTGTTTGATTATGTTTAATTTCGAATTTTGAAAATTGAAAATCTAAAAAATGAGGGGAAAAATATTTAAGATTATGATTAATAATTTATAGGAGAAAGTATAATTTTTTTTGAGACTGTCTGACACAAAGCAATAGATATTATTATTGTAATTTTGCTAATACATATTACTTTATATATATTTATTTAAAGGTATAAAAAAGTTTTATATTCACTCAATTGTTATGTGCATATAATTTTATCAAACCATCATCATAGCAAAGTTTCATTTAATTAATGTTTCTTGATGAGTTTTAAAATAACTTATTTTTTTGATGATAGTTGTATTAACTATCGGTTTAAAGATCATCAAACGAAATAAATGAACAAGAATATATTGTTGATAATAACATTTTTGTGTTGTATCAAAATATACAGTCATCAAAAATAATTTATGTACATATTTATGTTAAAATAAACATTTATTGGTATTTTATATTGAAAATTAATTTATAATGGATATATATTTTATAGCTTCCTGCCGAAAAAAATTCTCAAACTCTTTATACAAAATTAAAAAACTATTTATATTATCTAATTTAATATTTACAATGATTTTTGCATATTAAAAAAATATTTTCTTGTGCTTATCAGTGATTATTGTTTTATTTTTTTAATTTATAAGTCAGTGGGCTACTATGAGGAAAGCTATAATATCAAACATACTTAATGCCAAACAATATATCAAAGGAACTCTTCTATAAGATTAATAACTTTTTTTAAAGGGTGCGATAGCCGTGCGTGTTAAGGCGCGTTCAATGTTGGGGGCGCAGGTTCAAATCCCGAGAGGGGATGGTCATTTTCGGCCTACTCATTGATAATATCCTAGGTTCGATAGACTAATTTTAATGCTATAATGCTTATTTATATTCTGTCCAATACAATTCTATCGAACCAAATAGGCAAAAAACTGAACATCATGCTTACGCATATATCAATAGTTTTATATCACATGATTTGCATTATAGCAACATCCTTATCGCTATATAGCTTAGATAAAATTATTATAATGCCAATAAAGAAGTAATTATTTTAATAATCTATAATAAATAAACTTACAGTTGTCATACAATCCATCTTTATTATAAACACCATATGGAGTTACCATATTTTTTTTTAAATAGCATCTTGAAATGAGAAATACAAAACAACACAAATATAATGATGACAAACTGTTGTGAAAGCGTTTCGAATTTCTTTTCGCTCTCTAATTACTAACAACAGATCATCCTTCACCATTTTTGAAAATTGTTCAAATGAAAAAAACCCTATCTACATCACATTTCATAAAGTTAAATATAGACAACGTTCATATGCATATTACAATGATTAAACAAATTTATTATTATATAATGTTTATTTACCTATTTTTGTATTAAACATAATTTTCCTTTTACAACTAGTATATATATATATATGTAATATTTTATGCACGTTATACTAATGATAAAAACCTTGCTGATGGCAAACAAAAAATTATCCTAAAAAGTTTTGGCAAGGCGAGTCGTTTCTTTTTTTATGATATTTGTTAAAAATAAATTTAGTTTGAATGAAAAATGCAAAGTTTTTTAATATAAAGTGATTTGTATATGAATGCTATTCTCTTGAACGTTGGCCTGAGTAGAATAAATAAAATAATAACCTTATTTCTAATTCATTATATCTCACTTACGAAATTAATTCCATTTTAATTCTGAATCTTATCATCAATAACTTTTTTTCTGTAAAGAGAAAAATGAAGGATTTTATCTCAAAACCAAGCAAAATAAATAATTCGTATGCTACACTTTAAAATATTTTTTATCCAACAGAAGGTTAATTTACAATGATTTTTGTAAACCATTCTGGCAAACTTAAATATGTATTTATCCATTAAATATAATGGATTACCAGATATTTTCACGCTATATAGATTCATTTTTATTATGTCGCAGTTATGCTTTGGCATAATAGCTCTCCCTATAGCATTCTTAATTAATTCTCTTCGAGAAGAGTTTATAGTAAACCAACACTTGTGATCAAGAGCCTTAATTGACGCTCCAAAGGGAACTCGGAATAATAAAAAGTATCTTCTGTACACTACATCCTATGCATAGTATTGTTGTTTAGGAACTGACTCAGAGAGTCCCTGCACACAGATTTCACTCATGACTAATGCCTTCAAGAGAAAAGTGTGCTAACTTTGCTTTGTTTTTTATAACACATGCATTGTTTTCTTTGTGATTGGCGAGGCAGGAAGGGGCGAGTGCAGGCGCGAAGAAGTGAAGTGCAATAATCAAAAAGTCAAGTTAAGGGGTGGATGCATCATAATATACTATTATAATCATTCAATAGTTTACTTCATACCAGACGATTTTATATTATCATATCTGAAGAACCGGTGGCGATATTAACTTTTATTTCATCAAATTATACATTTTGGCGCTCATATATTGTGAAAATTATATACATATAATAGCAACATGTATTTTTTTATTAACGTATATAAAACCTTTCATAGAATTTAATTTACATAAGTATATCACAAATCTAAAAGTACAAACTTTTCTACATGTGTTTTCGGGCTGCTAAGGAAACGTGACGCATTTTATTAGCATCAAATATCATTTAGTTCATTATAAAATATGTTTTTAAAATAATAATAGTAATAAATAGAATAAACAAAAGTATACTAAGACTACATGATCTATATATAGCCACCATTTCAGATTCTTTGCCCACATTAAACTATAAAAAGGGTTGAGCCAAGTAACCGAGTACATAAGCCTTAGAAATATGGGTTATTTTATCTAATTGTTTGAATAACAAAAACGCCATAAACATTAAAAGCTTACCTCTATAAACTTTAAGAATGCAAAGTTTTCTATAAAAACTGCTTATAAGTGTACCTTCAGTTCAAATAAATTTCGATCAACAATGATATTTACTGCTGTTATGTGCTTATATATAATTTATGTCCGATATAATTTCAACTATCTTCTGTTTTTTATGCGTGTATATCTTTTTAACATGTGTGAAATCACAGATGAAAAATTATAATATTTTGTTGTTGAGCCAAATGCTATTAAAAAACGTAGAATCCATAATATATCATAAACTATTGAGACACAACAAAAGTATCTATTTTTATATTAAATTAGTTACGAATAGCCAAATTTTTTTATTATGTAAAGATAGTATTTCAAAAGATGATGATTCCAAAGGATTGATTATAAATTTATATTGGCCAATAAACTTCTATATTTGTATGTGATAGCAACAGTCAAAAGAAATAACATGTTGTTATTATTCTATTTTAGTTAACCAATGGGGCTCATTATATATACTTCCACGTTATTGATTTATAGATTGAAATAAACCAGGTGTTACTATTTGAATGAGCTATCAAGTGCAAATATAAATAACGTATCTTCTCAATTCAATGTTTCTTAAACAACAGTTATTTTATGCATACAAATCATTGACTTTCCTCTTATCTAATATTCCTTACCTTATGTTTACACCAAACACATCCCTAAACATCTGTTTATTTACCTGTTTGCCATAAGATAAACTCACCCATTCAACAAGTTTTCCATGATAAATATATACTTATAGATGAACTTGCATTCCAAAGTGGACTTCTATATATATAGAACGACAATCAGGATCTCTCAACATTCTACCGATTTTATGCATTCAGATATATATATATATATAAAGTTAACTGAAATTATATCAAGGAGTGCCTTCAAAAACTCTGATATACATATATAAATGCAAAGGAATGGATGCACTCCACCACTCCTCATTGTGGAAAGTTGTGTGTAGAGACGTTTTTAAGCCTAGAGTTATTTTTTTGCATTTTCTTTTATGAAAAAAAACACAAATATAAAAAATTAACGGGTAGTAAAAAAAAGATTAGGATAATCATAGTAAGGATTTAATAGAGGCATCATCAACCTCTAAGGGAACCTACTTTTTTCTCCTCCTCTTCTTTCTTCGTAATATCCAGATCAACGATGATAAAATCCCCCTTCACATCGTCGTAATTGGACCGTAAAAAGCTTATATATATATATAATAATAATAATCATAATACGACTATGGCCTAAATTTTATCCAAAAAAGGCAACAATATGGGATGTAATGTTATTAATCTAAAAACATTCATTGTTTCTTGAGAAAAAAAAACCCACTGAGATAGGGAAAGAAAAAGAAACCTAGTAGCCATTTAAGCCGTTTAACATTAATTGTATGATATTTCCATAATGAGTTTGAGCAACTGGCTCATAAAGATAATGATTTTTTTATATATTTACTTACAGAAAAAAAACACAAAAAAGAAGAGAAAAGAGAAGACATAATAAACATACGAATGTAAGAATATGATCAACTAAATACGATTGTATTATGATTGATAAATGTTCCAGAACAATTTATTTTTATTATTATCATAATAACTTTAATGGAGTAAATATGATTTTGAAAAAAAAGGAAAACAAATTTAGTTGTACGTATAGAGGACATAATCTTGGCTTATGATCATGGTAACCTACATCATGCTTTCGAAGGTTATGAGCCAAATTCGTGTATATAGTGTGGTTGTATTGATAAATAATTTAAATTGTGACAATGGAAAACATATCTTTTTTCTCATTTTACAACTAAATGGCACAAGAATACTGTCCCTTAGAGGACGTTCCTCAAATAAAGCAATAATAATATTAATAGATATAAAAAGTATAAAAATAGATACATATAGGGATTGTATGGGAATTTTGTGTGTGTGTGTTTGGGTATCGTCTTGGAGAGAGGGAGAGAGAGTCGTTTAGAGTCACAAATATGTCTTTTTTACTATAAGAATTCATGAGCACGAATTCATCACACTACAGGTCAAAGTAATAGGTATCACAGATGAAGTTCTTCTTTTATATATATCCTTTTTTTTTTTCTTCTCAGGCACTCAAATATAGTTTTCTCCACGGGTTTCCTTGATCTTATAGTCGTCAAAGTTCCAACTAAAGCCTCCACCGCTCTGATCCTTTGACTCCTTGACTCCCTCAATGTCACCTTTGGTTCCCGCCTTTCGTGCGCTTTTTTCCTTTGGTGGTCTACCCATGTTTTGACGGCCAGGAGGATAAGGACAGCCATGGAAATGAGGGCAAGGAGTATGGCAGCAGGGGCAATGCCGGAGCTCACGTCAAAGGATTCGTCCTCATGGACCTCTATGAACTCACTCTCGCCCTCTTTATGGATCCCTCTACCTCCCTGCGAGGATCGAAGTGTCTTGAGGGGGGACTCGAATATGGCAGCGTGGAGGGAGAGGGCTTGATGGACGTTGAAGCGTGCATGGACGCAGTATACTTTGCTCACCGTGGACGTGCTTAGCTGGACTTCATCGCAGTCAAAGGTTTGCAACTGGTGTCATTGAAGCAGTGACAGACCCCGGAGCCGATTTGAACGAAGCGCGTGCTCATCTTGGAGCCGCAGAAGAGGTCACACTTGTCGTGGGTCTCGTCGTGGAGATCGTTCCACCGGATGCTGGACTTGTTTTGAAAGGACTTGAGCTTCTCCATCTCGATGCATCCGCAGAGGGAGGAGGCACTCTCCACTAAGGGGATAATGTTGATTAGGTTTAACATGACTAAGGATAGAAGGCTTCCAAAGGGAAGACGTACAACCCTTTTCGATACCATGCTTCAATTCAAACTAACTACTGTCTTCCGTCTTCTCTTCTTCATATCAAGTGATTTCCTCGCTCTCGCGCACACCTTCATTTTGCGCTCAGAGGTTTGTGTGTAGTTGATGATGATGATGGTGGTTATGTATGTGGGTCTCGCTCACAGTTGTTATACATGCTTCTTCTACTTGCCTTTTTCATACATACGCTCATGTATGTAAATAGTAATAAGAAAAACAATGTATCAAACAAGAGAGAGAGAGAGAGAGCACAGATGTGCCTGAAAGTTTTATTGCTCATTGTTCGTGTATTTGGGGATAATTACTGACTTTATTAATAATATACTTGTAATGCTTTAAAAAAAAATACTGATTTTCTGTCTTATTCTAAAACTATTATAATCTAAATGCAAAATTTAGTTTCTTTCTAATTTTTTGATTTTCATATATAAAAAAATATTTTTTTTCTATTGAGAAAAGAAACTATTAAATAAAAAAAATCATTAATTATTTTATTAATTGCTACTACTAAAGTTGATACCGATTAAAAAAAACAATGTGCTATTACAGAGGTGATGCTTTTGCTTGCTGAAAAAAGAATTCCAATATATATATATAAATAATATATATAAATAATATATATATAGTAAATATATACAGAAACGGAGGGAATAATTATCCACCGGGACAATTATGCCCTCGCCGGCCTTATACAGGCCCCAATATGCACTGGGAGGCTGTCAACGGCCGTTTATGTTTCTTGAAGCAGTGGCCCACCGGGAATAGTCCCGGTACTCCCGCTGGCCACTCCGCCTTGCATATATTTATATATACGAAGAAATATAAACAGGATGTGTATATTTTGGATGATTTTTTAAAGAGTTGTTATTCATTTATATTAAATAGAATGCTTAATTTCAATTTTTTAAATCTATATCAATATAACAAATATCACACTATTTTATTATTAAATGAGCAGTAATTTATTAATTTAGTCACTTATTTTTATCGAAAAAACCCTTTATACTACATGAAATTAAATTATAAAAAGAAAGATTTTTGATCAAATAACTATGCTTTTCAATTTTCCAATCTTATCTTTGTCTTTCATAAAAGACACAAAAAAATATTTTTATCCTATTTATTCTACTGGTACAACTTTATGCATTTGACACCTATAAAACGTGAAAATTCAATAGTGATTTTCTTTTGATCTAAAATGCAGTTTTACTACTAGAGTAGCCATAGTAATCATGTAATTTATTGTAAAAATATTCAGAATATTGTAATTTTATATCTTAGTATCTTATATCTTATATATATATTATATCTTTATATCTTACTTATTTGTAGAAATAAATATATAATTTTTTTTAATTTATCACATTATAACGAAAACAAATAAGGAGCCGTCAAAATTTTTTGGCAGGTGATTGCATGCTTTGATGGATTTATAAACGGCCCAAAAGAACATCTACTTCAAAAACAAAATTTCAAACTAAATTAATATGAAAGTGATAGGGAGAAAGAGAGGATGTATTTTCAAATATGAAATTAAGTTATAAAAAACGTGTTAAATATCATGACGATAATAATTAAAGTTCAAATAGGCAAATCACATTGTGTCCTATTTTGGGCACATATGATTTAGAACATATTGAGTGACCGTGCTTATACATTACTATAAGTACTTATATGCGCGTATATAGTGTGTCCACAAAAGCACATTTATATCGACATCAGTCTGTAAAGTATTTGAAAATCACAGTAAACTTTATGTTATTAAAGTTTCAAAATATGTACAAACATTGAAATAACTCATTACTGCATATAACATATGCGGCAATAAAGCTAATTTGCACTTTTGGGAGTGTTGCTTTCTGTATTGTTACATCATTGCTTATTAAAAAATGATTAATCAAATAACAATTGGAAATCTTTAATTAATGAACGGTCAGTTTCTTAATAAAAAATACTATTTTACAAAAAATATTATGTCATACTTTTCCTCAATTTATGAAAACGATCAATAAAATAGTTTGAAAAATATCTACATACACTGCATGAAGTGTTATTTTGATGCATCTTTTTATGGTTCATATCATTTAACAATGAAGATTTGTTTTTCATGCAATACTAAGGCTTATGAAGAAGCTTGATTTGTAGTAAATACATGATATTTCAAATCGAAGTGTGTTTAAAATAGTTATAACTTTAATATCTTTTTTACAATCGTCATGATATGTTAAACAAATAAAAATATATATTTATATAATATTTTAAATTTTTTGCTAAAGCCATAGTAGATGGTGTCTTAAAGGAATGAATTAATGTCGTAATTTTTAGATCTTTATTTCGCATTTTCCGTAAAGTGATTCATTGAAATCGTAAATACCTCTTGTATTTTTGTTATGTAAAGAAAAATAATAACGTATTAAGAATCCTTTAGATCTTATTCTTTTTTTTGTACTGAGGTACAACTTATTTATAATAATATTATATCATATTCACAAAATGCATTAAACGGCGTGTTGTTCACAATATCTTTAGATCTTATTCTTTAAACTAGAGGCATGTATACACTCAGAGAGTGCAAACCTCCGCCGATCCCCCCAAATGAATCACTTAAGGATTTACCATCCAATCATATGTCTACATAAGTAGGTGTGTTTGGTGAATAAGAGTGAGGAGAGAGCCAACCTAAAAAAACATCCATTGACGTCATACTTATTTGTCAATTCAGAATAAAGTCACTGGATGTTTTAAACTCTTTCTTTTTCTCCATCATGCTTTAATATTAGCGTTATTACCTCCGCCGAAGGAGGTATTGTTTTCACTGGCGCTGGTTTGTTGGTTGTTTGTTGGTTTGTCAGCAGGATAACTCAAAAAGTACTGAACGGATTCGAAATGAAACTTTGTGGAGTTGTTGGAATGCCAAAAGGAACAAGTGATTAAATTGTGGCATCTCTAAATGCTTTTTTAATATGCAAAATGAGCAAAATAATAATAATATAAGGAAATGGGGTCTCTATTCAGGGAGTAGGAAAGAACAACCGCTAAAAAAATGTTCATTGACGTATTAATGTTCATTTATCAGCTCAGGACTATGTCCACCCAGTGACGTAGCTTAAACTTCTTCTCTTCCCGTCTTCCCATCTCTGATGCTTTTAATATGCAAAATGAGCAAAATACTATACTAATAATAATGAAAGGGGTCTCTATTCAGGGAGTAGGAAAGAACTAACGCTTAAGACGCTCATTGACGTAATATTGTTCATTTATCAGCTAAGGACTACGTCACAGGGTGCTTAAACTTCTTTCTCTTCCCGTCTTCCTATTAATATAAAATTAAATAAAATATAACACTAATATTAAGACCTTGATGGAGAAAAGAAAGTTTAAACATCCAGTGACGTATTTCTGAATTGACTAATAATAGTATGACGTCAATGGATATTTTTTAGGATGGCTCTATCCTATCATGATTCACCAAACACACCTATTATGTAGACTATTGATTGGATTGTAATTCTGTTAAGTGATTCATTAGGTGGGGATCGGCGGAGGTTTGCACTCTCTGATGTATATATGCATCAGATTTTAGTTAATTAAGCGGAAGACGGGAAGAGAAAGAAGTTTAGCACCCCGTGACGTAGTTCCTTAGCTGATAAAGGAATCAATATTACGTCAATGGCGTCTTAAGCGTTAGTTCTGTCCTAAACTGAATAGAGAACCCATTTCATTATAATCTTTTATATTTAGCTCATTTTGCTCTTAAATAAGCACTCAGAGATGCCAAAATTGAATCATTGTTCCTTTTGGCATTCCAACAAACTCCACAAAGTTTAATTCAAATCCGTTCCCGTACTTTTTGAGTTATCCTGCTGACAAACACAAACCAACAAAACCAACGCCAGTGAAAAACAATACCTCCTTCGCCGGAGGTAATAAACCACATAACATCAATGATATTAGAACACGAGAGGCGATTGAACGACGAATCAAAATTTCGAATTTAGGAGTGGAAAAGGGTTGGCGACATAATTGAAATGTGCCAGCAAGATCGAAACATTATCATAAAAACCTTAAAAAAAGATTTTAAATAGACATCTGAGTTTTTAGAAAGTTTAATAAATGGTGCGTCCTTTTATATAAAGTTATTTTTCAGGGCAGGTAATGTGAACTGGAATGTTCATTTAGTATCTTCGCAGTGCCCCTTAAAAGTTTTGTTTTGGTTTCTTGTATATTGTTTAGTGTATTTTATTTTACACAGTACAACATTTTCTTCGATTACGAAACCTATTTTTTTTACATAAGTTACTAAATAACTTTTGGGTCCGTTAAACACATCCTTAAAGTTAAAAGATTTCGTTCAAACTTTAACAATATGATCTCAATGCATTGTTTTATTTTAATATAGATAATAAATAACACAAAGTAATAAACGTTTTTAATTAGGCGTTTTTGAGGTATTTTTTTCGAAAATCCTAAATTTGATGTAGTTTTATCCGAGGATATTCGATTATTCAATAAATACTTTATTTTGAGTTACGGAAGTTATAATGTTTTCGCAAAATTGCATGAATTTATCTACTAAGCATAACCAAAAAAATACTTTATAGTTTTTTATACCCATTTAATTCATTTCAACTAATAGCGGACCAAAGATTGACATAAATTATGGCATCTTTTATACATCTGATCATTAAAATGTTTGGAATGGGCGTTCGAATATAAATACATATTTAAATATATAAAAAATTTTTGGGTCAGACTCATGTGTAAAAAATTAGGCCTCCACAAAAGCTAATTCAAATTGAAGTTCTTTTATCTTGAATCTAAGCAAAGTATTTTTTTTTAAAATAACCATAGTAATATATGGAATATTTTTTACTTTGGATCGTCAATATTAATACCTATAGCTGACTACAAGCAGAAACATCTCACAAAGTACGTCGTGAAAACAATGAGCCCTCTACCAATTAAACTCCCCCCTATTACAAATCTCCAAGAAAATTTCAACTAGAAACACATTACCGCACTCGATCACAATCTGCTGGTAAACGCAGTAAAACCGGACTCTGGGAGTTCCCCGGAAAGATAAGGCTCCATCGTAAGCATCCTAAAGTCTAATATTAGTTTTCGCTTAAAGAGGATATAGCTAAATGAATGTATATATATATATATATTTTTCAACAGCAAGGTCTTTATTCTATTTAAAATATGTATAATACATAATTACACATAAATAAAAGATAATAAAAGGAAAATTGTGTTTTATAAAACATAAATAAACATTCTAGTTTAAAATTATTTTCCTTTTAGAGACCACAAATTCTTATAACAAGTAAATAGACATACATATTAAATATCAATGATTAAAAATAAATTCCATAAAGTATTAATGATGAAACAATAAAAACATAATCACAATCATTCATGTCATTTTGAACTTTTTATACTGTTTAAGTATTATTTTGAGCGATTTCGCATACTGTGGTGACAAGGATGGGAATACTTCACGACTTCGGCTGCGTGGTTCCAGAGCACACTTTGCAGTTTTGGGATTCTCAGAGAAAAAGCCGCGTATCGAGCGGCGGCGGATATTATTATTCCTCGTTAGTTCATTTTTCTTCTGTAAGCTGCTTAGCTATGTACGCCTTGCAATTGCTCAAAGATGAACTAATAGCTTTAGATCAAAGATCAAACCTCAATTGAACAATACTTTTCCTCCTAAAAACTTGGGGTCCTTAAGGAAAAACATAGGACGTAGCCAAATATTATCATGGAACTGCAGAGTTGGAAGGAATAAGAAGACAAGACATGCCTTAATGACTCAATTATTGTCCTTCAATCCTGAAGTGATTTGTCTTCATGACATCAAGTCAGAAATCTCCTCTACTTGCCCCCCGAATTGCTGCCTTTGTCTCCCAAGGAATTATGTTCATTTCTTTATCGGAAATAATAACTAAAGAGGTGTTCTAACGTTAGTATCGCAAAAAGTGAATAAAGTGATTCTACAGAAAAGTTACAGTGGACAAAGCCAGTGGAACAAAGTGCATATTCAACTGAATGATTTGACCTTCTCAGTCATTAACGCATATGGCCCAAATGTAAGAACGGCAGCCTTCTTTCAGGCCATCATTAATTGCCAATTACGCGACCCCGTTCCTTTTCTCCTCGTCGGAGATCTCAACGTGGATTTGGAGAACATTCATAGGCGATATCCGAATCTTGACCTATTTGGACGGTCGACTTTCCAACTAAATATGATTGATGCCATTAAGCAATTTAGTGAGGGGGACGAGTTCTCCAGGAGAAGAGGCGCACCAAAGTCCCGTATTGATCATGCCTTTATTTCAAGCAATCTTTAGAATACTTTAAGAATGCCACGTACAAAAATGAACCTTTTTCGGTTCATAAAATGATCGAAATAGAAATTCAATAATTTAAGCTGTACTCGCCTTTTTTTGTCCCGCGTAGATTACTGCAGGACGATAACTTTTTAAGGAAGATGAGAAAAAGGCTAAAATATCGTTTTTTTCACACAAAAGATCTGCTGAAGGAACTCTCTGTGTTCTTCAAGGTACAGAGAAATATTTTACATTAAATTACCTAAGAACTAAAAAGAAAAGAGAACAAGACACTCGGAACAAAATAGATCAAATTCTCAATTGTAATTCTCCATTTTCCAGGACAGTAACGTCTGAGACCGCAATGTCCTTACGGATTGCCGATGTTATGGAATCGGAAATGGTAAGAAAAGTACAAACAGAACAAGACAAACTGTTACGATACAATGTCCTACCACAGAAGAACCTCCCTTCGGCCATAAGGATTAAAAGGATAGTTAATAATGGAGCCGTAATATCAAAACCGGTAAATTATTTCCATACAAACTTTCAGAAGACGGTAGATGATCTGAGAGAATAATTCCCAGGAGACGTAAAATCAATCATCACAATGAATTTATTTTTACGAAAACCTCCATTGAACTTTACATAGAGAAGAAACTTAAAAAGAACAAGGCAGCCGGCCTGACGGCATCATCGGGGAGCTGTTTATAAGTTGCTCTTTTCTCCAAAAAATTGGTACCTATATAGATAAAACCGGGAAAATACCGAAGAGCTTGTCCAAGGTAAATAGCCCTTATACCTAAGAAGGTTGATGGAACATCATTCAACCATTGGCGTAATACTGTTTTGAATGTGGCTTATAGGATTTTATCAGGCGTTTTGTCACAAGAAATGGAACCGCTACTCAATAAACAAATTAAATGCGCTCAAAATAGGATTATTGAAGAACAGGAATATAGCGGATGTCTCGAAAATGTCCAGGCTGCGATAGATTCAGTAAGCGATAGGAAAACTTTTGGAGCAATTGGGGCAGTTGCTTTCTCCAAGGCATTCGACTCAGTAAAACATCCACACGTGCTCAAAATGATTTGAAAACTGCTTCCCAAACGCTTCTTTATCCCTATAAGAGCTCTCCTTCTAAATGGTAGCTCAACAATTCTTTAAATAGCCTACAAAGTTTATTAATTGTATTGAAGAAAAGCTGCCGACAGGGCTGCCCCTCGGCTCCACTGCTCTTCATTGCTGCTATAGAGGACCTGGTGTCCACCATTCTACTAAAATATGAATGATTTGGTATTTCCATTCAAGGAGATACCCATATCCTGGACCTCTATGCGGATGACGTCACTCTCTATATCGAAGCCAATTCAGAGTTCCAATTGCTCAAAAGAATTGAAGTTCTCCTTAACCATTTTGAAAAGTTTGGCCAACGAGCTGGCTTAATGATAATCCAAAGTAAGACCTCTATCCTCCCATTAGGCCATTGGGATCCGACACCTAACTTTAGAGTCGGTAAATCAGAGGTTAAAGGAAAATAAGTATACTAGGAATGACTTGGTGTGAAATTGGAGTAGATTCTTCAAATTGGACTAAGTTAAATGCTCAAGTATATAAAAAGTTAAACGAAAGGAAGAGGTTTGATCCTTCAAAAGAGAATAAAGCTATACAATTCGAGAATTGTTCCCCTGGTCCTGTATAAAGCCACAGCATCTCCCTTTCTAGCAGAACTTGTATACGAGAAGAAACTCTTGGCTTGGGAGCCTTTTTCCTTATATTGCATTAAACGTCCGAGAGTTTGGTGGAGGGATTTCTCTATTGAGAAAAATAATCCCAAAAATTAAAATCTTCATCCGATTGCAGCTGGCCGAGAGGAGGGATTTCTCTCTATCCCCATTCTGGGGGGCAGGAAAACTCCCAATAATCCATCAAACAAAAAAGCATTCTTCAAAAATCTTGGAGATCCTGTTGCCATGGAAAAAATGGCACTGGACAAAAGTGTGCTCTCGTTGCATGATATAGGCTCTGGGTCTCTTTTTGTGGTAGAAGGTTCTTGTTTCCTCTCCAAAGAAAGACAAGAGGATTAACACTCTATCCCCATGGCATTAAAAAATGTCAATGGGTTTTGAAAGTGATAAAGAAGAAATGTGTGCTTTTTAATAAAAATATTCACTACATCCAAATATGAAAAAAAGGTTTCTATCCTCACTAAATAACATTTGTGATGGAAGACATTTACTGCACAATTTCAAATTTGGCAGGACTCATAAAATTCTACAGGCCCTGTAAGGACTGCAGAATGTTATATAATCATGCAAGCCATGCATTCGTTGATTGTCCAGCCATTGTACAACTGAAAAGGTTTTGCTTTCTCAATGTTGGTGCCTAGACGACATGTCGTCATCCAGCTTGAGAACCATAATTATGTTTGGGCTGTCCTTAGAGGGATGAAATCCTCTGACAAAACGAAGGCGCTAGATTTTGCCCTTTTAAACACAAAGGCCTTGATAGCAAAAAAGCTTTCAAAATATGAACCATAAGACCGGGAGAGATCAGAGGGATCCAGCTTGGAGCTGCAGGAAAATACGCGGCCTTTTCACTCAAAATCCCATCGTTGGACGGTTCATCATGGACATTCGCGGCTGAATTGATAAAATATTACCCGACGCAAAGTCATCGCTTTTACCAAATTTTGAAGAAAATAATCAAGTATTTAATAATTTGCATGATTTAGCTCGTTTTTAATGTTTTTATAGCTTATTCTTTTATATTTGTTAATTAGATAAAAAAATTGTTTGTTCAAGATCGATGCTAAATTTTAAACTATGACATTTTTTTTGTATTTATACGTATTAACATCGTTTTTATATACCTGTGCTGTATGTATGAGAACAGTTTTATAAAAACAGATAGCTATTAGACTAAATATACCCTTATAGGACAGTCGTATTTACACTCATGATGTATGTTTATATTTACCATGACGTAAGCGATGAAAAAGATATAGTTTAGTTTATCTCAGGTCAAAATGTATTTAAATATTCAATAAAGAGCTTGTTTTTTTACACTATATGAAATTTTCGCTGACTATCGAATAAAAAAATTTAACCGAAAAAAGAAGAGATTGAATACACTGGATTAATAGACCTCACACGTCACTATAAATAAATACATTTGCCATAACAGTAAATCGGTACAGTCTTTGACTATGATATATTTCACTCATTGTTCGGGCTAAAGATTGTTTTTTTTGTTGCTACAAATGACTTATGAAAAATAAGGGAGCTCGATAGCCGTGCGTGCTAAGGCGTGTTCAACTCTCAATGTTGGGGGCGCAGGTTCGAATCCCGAGAGGGGATGGTCATTTTTGGTCTACCTCATTGATAAGATTCTAGGTTCGATAGACTAATTTTAATGCTATAATGCTTATTTATATCCTGTCGGATGCAATTCTATCGAACCAAATAGGCAAAAAAAAATCGATTAACTTGTATACCCTTAACAACTACTCATACATTTGTTCATCATAAGTATTGGACATTTGCTATGGCAATAATTAGTATGACAAAACAGTCAGGAGTGGAAGCCAAATAAAATAGTTCAAGATGAAAGCCATGACTAGGTGTGTTGAATTATACAAATAATGGATCGTTTTGTGTATTGTAACTCAAAATAAAAGTAGGACATGAACTGCAATTTTTGTATTGCAATTCACTGTGCATTGTACAATTATGATGCAACAAAAATCTATTGATGTTAAACAATGCACCTTAATTAAGAATGAATATATATATTGAAAGAGTTCTGAGTATTTTTTGTTTGTATCAATAACAATATGGAGTAAGATAGTGATCTCTGAATATACTTTGAGTCATTTGACCCCGCAATACTTTGTTAAATGAAATCTCGCTTTAATTATACAAAAAATCTGAACTTCAGTGGAATAATATAACCTTTTCTATTCTATCGATGAATAAAGAAATAATGGAGTAATCCGTTATACAAGAGGAAAAGGAAATAATTAAAAAATACGATACTTTTTGTATTATTATTTTGAAAATAATATTTTATACATTATAATTTTTTTTTTGCCTATATGGTTTGATAGAATTACATCCGACCGGATATAATAAACATTATAGCGTTAAAATTAGTCTACCGAACCTAGGATCTTATCAATGAGGTAGACCAAAAATGACCATCCCCTCTCGGGATTCTTTATCCTTTTTGTATTATTATTTTGAAAATAATATTTTATACATTTATAATTGCATAGTTTTTTAATACTGTTTTTATTCATGCTGAGCGATTTTTAATATCTATTGTTATATTTCCATGGATATAGTAATACTTTCTATGTAAAAAAATATTGTAAGTTTCACGACTGGTGAACTCGACTTTTTTCATATATCTATGATAAAATCAACAAATTATATATTTCATCTGCAATAATTATCGTGGAATATATTATAAACTCTATAATTAACAAAATAAAATATTGATATAATGGATAACCTTTAAAATAAATTTATAGTTATTAATTGTATCGATAGCTAAGGATTTATCGAACTATCTATTAATACTGGTTTTCAACAAATGTTACAATGGTCAAATTCAAATACATCTATTTGAAACGAAGGACATCAACTACATTCAATATTTTATTTATTTTAAAATATTTTTTTTTTCGTCTCTTTAAAGGTATGGATTATAACATTAACTACGGACCATTAAAATATTTTGTGTTGAAGTAAGTTTAATCAGTAAGATGCTATTTACAAAAGTATTTAGTTTGTAGATAGATACACTCAACTAATTTATCATTTTTCTGAAAACAAAATAGTCAGATTGACTGCCGTGGTGACTAAAAAGATTTTACCACATTTCTATCTCAAATCACCTCATTTTTACTGATAATGACAAACTTCTAAATAATAAATAAACAAGTATAATCCTCTATAAACTCTCACTTCATTTTGAATTATTATCTCTTTGAACACCAATCATAAATAATATTCTTAAAAAATTGATCAACTCCTCTTTGTTCTAAATGCCATAAAAGTTTGCTGAAATGTATTCATATTAATGAAAATAGTTGGCTACTTTGTAAATTTAATTTTTTTTCCTTCATACTTTTAAACTTTAGTTTGTCAAGCCATAAATCAATTAAAATGAATGTTTGGAAATGTTTACTATGTTGCACATATTAAGATCAGATACATAGAGTAAACGGTGGGGGATTCCCTTTGGGTCTTCATCGTGTGGTCTCAAGAAACATGGAGTCTTGCACTCGGTATCAAACACTTTCAATTAAAATGCACGGACATCATCAATGATGTCCCCACCCCCCAACGATGGTAATGTGTTTGAAGGAGGAGTTGATGGAGCTTCACACCTCTTAATTCTGCCCTTGACGGCTTCTTAGTGTATTTGTTTATTTTTATTACAACCTCATTTTTTATCATACTTAAATCCTTTTTTATATTACCTGTTTTATGTTTTAATCCATACGATTACATTATTTTTATTGCATACTATTTTGTAATGTGAATTCTGATGAAATGCATTAAAGAAAAAAAAGAAAGATCAGATACATCAAATTTATAGCAATACACCTCTTTATTATGTTATACAACCATTTTTACTGTTATCTCCTTAATTTCATACCACATTAATAAATTATTAAATGATTAATCGGTTTCATCGAGTCATTCTTTTAATTCTTTAGAGTGTATAGTTCTTTTTTTAGCCTACCTACCAACGAGGCACGCTATTAGTGTAAAGGCAAAGTGTCTTTGCTTTAAACTGTCAAATGGGTCACTACTTCATGTATTTAAAAGTCTCAATCATAGGCCAAAAATGAATATAGAGTGTCATGTCGATGGTTACACCAAAAGTGACTCATGGACATGAGTGGTAACTTGAGAAGAATACAAAAGAGGAAGACAATGTGTTGTCAAGGATTGCAATGATCCTATCATATCCAACGTGGGCGTCATCATAACAACTGTCAACTGTATAAAGTAGAATATATCCTTTTATAAAAAGCTAAGCAGAATAAGGTCCTTATTTTTCCATCAACAAGGTTTTTATTATTATAACGTGCATAAAATATTTAAATATATAATAGTATAAAAGGAAAACTGTGTTTAATACAAAACATGAATAAAATTATAGTTTAAATTATTTTCCTTTTATAAGCCTTAAAGCACAAACGTATGTATATATCAACTAATTCTTAACATAAAATTCTTACGATATAGTATCTAACAAATACAACGCAAATATCAAATAATTTCTAACATAAAATTATTGTGCTAAAATATTTAAAACACACATTAAAAAACAGAAAATAATATAATATATGGATAAAATATAATTGGTTGTTCTTGAACTTCTTGTATTGTCTGATGATTATTTCCAGGGATTTGGTGTGCAGGGGAGAAGTAGGTAGAAGGGAAATATTTGATGACTTCCGAAGCATGATTCCAGGCCGAACTTTGTACCATTGGGATCCTCAAGGAAAATATCACGTAACGAGCGGCGGCCAAAACTATGATTGACCGAAGATCTCTCGCATTGATAGTTTCCCCTCCCATCAGCTTTTTCGCTATGTAGGCCTTGCAATTAAGTAGCGACGCCCTAACAGTATTTTCCTCTTTGCAGCGTTTCCCGGTGTTGAAACCGCCGAACATATTTTGTATTTAGCCTGTCATAAGTTGCATTATGAACAAGTATCATTAAGCATTAATAATACTCAATCGAACCAAGGACCCTTTTGATTAGGTTGATCAATATTGGTCTTTGACCTTTCTACTAGACCTTCAACATTAAGATTGAAACACTTAAATATTTAAAAATATCAATATTTAAATTCCCCCAAAAAATGAACCATAAATAACACTCCTCGATGGAGAGGTAGTCCTTGAATAGATAAGAATTTTATTGACTGCAGAACTGGATACTAAGTGTGCATGTGTGCAGGGACAAGTCAGAGAGTCCTTCTAAAAGAACAAGGACGATATTGTATGAGAGTTAACTAGTGCTTTTATTTAAAAGCTTGACAAAATGGAGACACGTGCAGAAAAACACACAATGCAGTTGTATCCCATCGTTATTCTCGATCAAATATATTAAGAATTTGATTGATATATTATTAAGCAAAGCTTTTCATACCACATTACACAAGTATTTTCTCATAATTAGTAACATAGTTGATTTCTGACCCAAAAATGATTTATTAAATAACATAAAGTGGTGCTTAAATATATAATTAAAACACTTCACTTATGTTCTGATGAATTACATGTAGTAAAAATAGTATCAATAATAATATTTTTTTGCCACAACGATACTACGGGCAACGAATATCCCGACTTCCTCGCAAAAGAAGGCGCGCAATCAGGCGGCCAAGTGCTGTGCCTATATCCGTCAACCAGACAAAGAACTCTCTAAAGAACCGTCTTTGTCGATGTGGAAAGCCCAATGGCTGGCCATGGATTCCTGTAGACAATCGAAGCATTTCGTCCCCAGCCGTATATTGGAAGGAAGATTTTTCATTTTAAAAGGAAAAATGTCTCGAGGATCGTTGCTATGGTTACCGGACATATTGGCCTAAATGCACACCTCTACAAGATGGGAAAGTCTTCTACCCCGGTTTGCCGACTGTGTGAGGAAGACGATGAAACCCCTATCCACCTAATCTGCGCGTGTCCCGAATGAGGATGGAGATGGACGAACTGGCCGAGGAGATGCAAGAAGGAAAAATCCCATGGAGGAGTATCTTCTAAGAGCCTTTTTGCTTTTGTGTCAATTTAATTTATTTCGCAATAAAGGTTAGCTCCTAGATAGTTTATTACCAGCTGATACCGGATGAGTTCCGGTGTGGTGGGGCTGGTCTAGGAGCTAAACAACAATATAATTTTTAAATATTATTTATAAAATCTTTTAACTTTATGGTTTCAATTGGATTTTTGTATAATTGTTAAAATACTTTCAGATCTTTCTTGCCGTTTTCTGATGGAAAATATTTTTTATGCTCTCCAGGAACCTTCTGTTTGAATATCGATATCCCTGGAATATTGATACTGAGGGCAGATTATGTACATACATACCACTATATCACTTCTATTTTCACTTATTACTTGTGTAAATAATATAGAATATGATAGTTTGTTTAGCTCCTAGAATGGATCCACCTCACCGGAACTTAATCCAGGTAACAGTTGATATATTTTTAAGCGGTGTTTGCATGTTAAAAACGTAGTTAATAACCATGAATAACGACGTCGGTACATAGTCCAGTATTTGTCGGTAGAATTGATTTTAAAAAGATAAATATTGAAAAGTAATAAACTAAATTCTCATCTTTTTATTAAAATATTACTTCATTTTTTTTCTTTTGTTTTGAAAACCACTTTTTATATATTGTTAGACTAATATCCCCCCCCCCCAAATAAAATGGTATTAATTTGGTTAATTCATCTTGCATTAACGACTAGTCTAACTTTCCAGCAGTTTTTTTTCCAGTTTGGAACAATATTATTATATGACAGATTTCTCGAATAAGTTATGAAAATAATGAATATTTGGTGCATTATCATTATCGAAACCGTGCTTATAATTCAAATTTAAGTAATAAATTATTTGATTTATTACAATTTCATTGATACGCTTACAAAAAACGCTTAATCATAAACCTAAGCAATGCATTTTAAATATTACTAATGTAATAATAAATTCACTGATGCTCCACCTAGCGGGGAAATAAGTAGACTTTCCTCTACCTAACATTCTTACTCTTTAGATAAGTACACCTAAAGTATATTATTAATAATTTGATTCGGTGAAGCCTATACCAATAATATGGGCTGCACAAATTATTATTATTTCTTCTTAGACTCATAATGGATTCTACTTCGACCCTCTGCCTACATCATAATTACCAAGTTAGTTGTTACATAAGGACTAAGCTATGAACAACAACCAAAAAGCTTATCCAACTGCATATGCTTTGTGTTGTTGCTAGGAGACACTCTGCTTTTTAAGGGGAGAGTCGTCCTTGAATAAATAGCAAACAATTTTAGGGGAAAGAGATTTTTAAATCATGATCTATTTTCAATCTGATAAAAATTACAAAAACAATAATATTATTCTTTGTATATGAGGCAGGGTAGTGTTGATATTTAAATCAAGTCTTATAGATGGTTAATTATTACAAATTTTGGGGGTGTTATAAGATACAAACTTATTATAATCTTCTCATTAAGGAAATATAAAAGTTGCTAAATAACTATACTCCCTTATTTTAAAAAGATTTTTAAATGTGTTTGTATAAAAAATACAGAAGGTACTAAATAAGATGGATCCATTATCCTTTCATTAAAAATCTTAGACTCAACTACCATGAAAAAGGAGCGACACGAAAATAAAAAAAAACATTTTTTAAATGATGTATATGAATTTTTTATTAAATATACCAATGAAGATATCATATAAGAAATGAATGTTTTGTGATGTTTGTGGTATACAGACATTTAAAAGATCATTATTATTTTTTGGATACAACAATATCGGATTTTTATTACTAAACTTGAATGTACACAAGTGTGCAATGCATAAGAACTATATGTTTCAAACAGTTTTTCTTTAATGTACTTTGAATAGTATTTATTATATTTACTAAAATAATTCATCCTTTTTATAACGAATATTATTTGAATGCATTTAGATCATGTAATGCTTCAACCTATTTCCTTGCTTTTACATTGTATATAATTTTAAACAAGACTAAATTATTAAACTACATTACTAATCCCGTCACTTCACAACGTTTATTATCGTTCCTTACTCATTTAAAATTTTACGTCGAATTCTAAAAATTTAAAATGATGTATTTTTTACTAATTGAGAATCATTTTATATTATGTTCTTTGCATTTTTATAGTTATATTTATTGTTTGATGAAGTTTAGTCTTCGGTATAATGTTGTCCTTTTTCTCTGAAGTATTATTTTCAGACTAAAATGTCTATGTTTTTTTTTAACGGAATTACTTTACAATTTTTAAGAATTTAAAAAAGGAAACATATTAAGATTCCAATGATTAAATAAACAATATTTAATAGAGAAAGTGGATGGAAAAAATGTGTTTCTTAAGATTATCTAAATCTGCAAAACTAAGTTCAAATAAAAGGTAAGTTTGGATTATAAATATTTTTTGTTTGTGTAAAGAATTAATTTATTCTTTAAGTACAAAACAAATCATACTTTCACAACAAGAGAACTAGCTACCCTACTAGCACTACATCATACATAACTTTTCAACATTAATGTAGGTAATATTATATACCTAGTAATTTAGACCAAATGATATAAATTAACTAAAGTATATTGAGGGCAAAAAAAATCAATTAACTGTTTAGCATTGAAATGATAATGAAATTCATTTATCCAAGCTTAATAAAAAAGTTTGGCTCTAGTGTGCAGAACATTTTATACATTTATCCGTACTTTTTATTGTTCTTAAGACAATCAGCAAAGTAATAGCTGTTCAATACTTTTTTTTTGCTTTATTAGATATTATAATAATATAAATTAGATAATTCCTACATTAAAGTTTTGAAATCTACATTAATTTATGATACTAATTTTTTACTTCTACACCTCAATTGCATGATGATTATCACAAACCCAAAAAATTATAGGCGTAATTAATTTTTGATATAAAAAATTATTTAAATGAAGCAAAACCTACAAAAAATATATTAACTTTTTTCTATATACATTCACAAAGTTATTATATTTTTTCGTATCATAACCTACAATTAAGCGAATAATCTGTGTTCATGACACTTTATTTGGTCCCTTTGTTAGTTAAGTAGGGTTTTACCTGACATTTGAATTATGTAACATTATCCTCTAAAGATAGATGCGATTCCCTCAACGATACTCCTTTCAAGGCTACACCAATTCCATGATTTATTATATAGATAGTATATTTCTATATATTATAAAGCACGCATATATAATATATATATATATAAATATATACATATATATATATACACATACATATATAAATATATATATATATTTTCAAAGTATTTATTTTAATTTACATCGTTTAGCATAAAAAATAATATTAACCACGAAAACAAATGTATAAAAGATAATCATATCTGTAGAGTATTATTTTATTACATGCCTTTGTAAAGATCTGTATTTTTTAAATAAAGTGATCCGTTTTGGTCGAAAACCTTGATTCTTGAACAAGATAATCTCGCATCAAAGCTACAACAAAATAACGTGTTACATATATATATTTCATAATGCAATGTGAATCAAAATTTGCATTCTCAATGAATTATATACATATATAATAATAAATCATTTATCTCCACACTTTGTAAAGTTCATTTCGTTAACATTTACCCTTTTACTCTCTGTAATAAATGATGATTAATGTTTAGGCATTTGGAAGCGGATGTAAAGGAATCAACATTACTGCTAATGTGTGAATGAACAAAAGAAGAAGAATCAATTAATTTTTTTAAACTCTTCTTCCTTTCAGACTCAAGGAGCTCTTCCTCCAGCATCTCTTAATGCCTTGTAACGCATACGGATTCATGCTATTGTTTCCTCATCAGCTACCAAAAGATTTTTCATGCTATATAAAGCATCCATTCAGTACAAGCAGCCATCAAGGAAA
>CP045896.1:329035-339771 GCA_013387185.1 Caligus rogercresseyi
ATACTTTTGAAAATTACTAGGGGAGTGCGACAGCCGTGCGTGCTAAGGCGTGTTCAGCTTTCAATGTGGGGGTGCAGGTTCGAATCCCGAGAGGGGATGGCCATTTTTGGTCTACCTCATTGATAAGATCCTAGGTTCGATAGACTAATTTTAATGCTATAATGCTTATCTATGTTCTGTTGGATGCAATTCTATCGAACCATATAAGGCAAAAAAAAAAACGTCATGGACTACATTGAACAATTTTAGCCTTAGTTATTTATGAAAAAACATGACCAAAACCATTGCTGTTATGTAAAATGTTTATTGTGAATATCATGTAGCATGATGTTATCCTTACTTATTTCCCATGATGGTATCAACATCAATAACACCATATTTTCCAGGTGGTCCCAATATTATCACAAATATATTTTCTATAGCTTTTCTAATGAAAAGTAAATATATAATTCCATAATCTTTTTTTATTCTCTACTTCAATTACTTTTTGAAAGATCTGATAAAGAATCAAGGCAGAAGAGTTTGATTTTTATTATTTCAGAATCATCATGTTCTCAATGAAAAACAAACCCTTCTTTCTTTCTCAACCCTGAATAAAAAAACAATCCATTCAATATGTTTAATTGTTTTAGAAAAGTGATTTGATACCATAGGCTAAGACAATATATATATTTGTTTTTAGCAGTTAATAGATTATTTTTTAATGATATATGGAAGAGAAAGAAGTAAGTTTTTTATTATATTTTTAATCTGAACCTTTTGCAATATTATTATACTTTTCTTTCTCTCTTATATTTTAATGCTCATCTCCACCCATTTTTCAATCTTAAAAAATAATTCTTCTGAAACAGGTAAATGTGATGAAAGGGGGGAATCAAATTATAAATTGGATGTGGTTGGGGAAGTAAAATTATGTATTGTGGAAATCAACAACTGGTTATGATTTACGGCTGTGAAAATGAAGAAAGTTAGAAGAATTTGTAGGCTTTTGAGGTATTTTCCACTACAGGCACGGTGATACGGATCTGGAGGAATAATAGGAACAATACGTCTTATACCAAAAACAAGTATACTCTTATTATTATTATGACCAAGATATCATTAACCAAATATGGTTAATATAAGCGTCTGAAACGGGACATTGTTTAAGTTATTGAGGTTTTTCTGCTCGTTTGGGTAAATAAGTTGGCATTCTTGTGGATATAAATAAGGATTGTAGTGTTAAATTAGTTTATCGAATCAAAAATATTTTAAATGAGATTGTCAAAATTATTTTTCTCCTCTCTGGAGGTTAATCTGCGCCTTCAACATTGAATACACCTGACTTTTTGTTTTTTATTAGCAGCCTATGGGTTATACCCAATTATAAAATCGAGCGCAGTCTTAAAAAACAAAGACAAATAATTTTAAAATATATATCCTTCTATCGATCATTTTGACATTTTACTTTGTAATATAGATCTTATAAAAAAAACACTAGAATTATAATTTTAAAATATGTATCCCTTCTTTTGATCATTTTGACATTTTACTTTGTAATATAGATAAATTGTCCTGGGTAGTATTTGTGGGTTCTTGTTCATCTTCCAAAGTCACACAATCCATTAGGCAACTATTTTAGTATATTTTCTATTCATCTTATATAATTATCTGTAATGATTATAAAGTTTACAATAAGTAATTTTGTGTCTCAAGTTTGTCTCAAACTGTTGGAGTCATATTATATTAAAGAAATTATTCAGAAACACTGAAACGAAGAGGCAAAGCGTATGCACATTATATATATTTTTTTTAAATGACTGCACTTTTTCTGCATTTGAAAATTTAATCTAAAAAAGGAGTTCGATGGCCATTGTGTTAAGGCGCGTTCAACTCTCTTCGTTGGGGGCGCAGGTTCGAATCCCGAGACGACGTGATGGTCACTTTTGGTTGCTAGCTCATTGAAGATCCTAGGTATTTCGAGTGACTAATTTAATGCTAAATGCTTATTTAATCCGGTCGGATACAATGCAGTCGACCCCAAAGATAATAGATATACAAGATGCGCAGAACGCAATGTTTAGATTCCTCTGATTAGAAAAGAAAAACTGAAACGTACACATGACGTCACATTATCGATTTGTTATGATTTATGGCATAAAAATATCTATATTCTCTTTCTTTCTCATTATCTTTCTGTCTGTTGAGAAAGGACTACTGTGAAAAATTATAATTATCAAACCTTTTCAGAATGTTAATAAATTAGCTGAGTTTCGACCTGAAATTGAAAACTAAGCAAATAACCTATTATTAGACCAATTTCATTTTTTTGCTAAAAATCATGTGAATGTAGTTACACGAGTCAAAAAAATCTATTTTTTATATGAAATTATATAAGGTTGTGTGGCTTCATCGATATTAGTCCACCCTATTATTATTTATTATTGTTATTATTTGGATGGTGTAGGTATTAGATATACAGGCAAATCGTCTAAGTGATGACGTCACATTTTTTTGATTTTACTATTGGAAATATCCCTCTTTGTTTACATGAGTTCTGCCCCCGTCCCCCCACCCCGGAGTCGAAGCATATAGGCAAAAACTAATGATAATGTTAACCGCATTTCTGAACAATGTTTAAATTATGTCATTGAGCATACTTGAGGAAGATTTAAAAAAATCCGTTCACAGAGTCATAACTCCTTGCAGCACCCTGACGTTATCTCATAGATCTATGACATAGATCATTTAAATATCTTCATTCATGACTCCCGTGCATTTACACACTGCTTAATAGATTATTCAAATGTACGAAGCCTTGGATCATAATGATTCATCTGATTCAATAAATAAATCCCTTTTGAAACTGAATGAATCCATCTGATACCTATGGATCATAATTTATGCAAATTAAAATATCAATATCCATGTAGGTGTTTCTGGAAGCAGGGACCACAGTTAACACATAAATTACATTTGTATGCTAAATGTCTCAAATGTTGATATTCATTCAAAAAGGAATGGCTCTTCGATGCATATAAAAAAACAAAAAATGTTATCAATATTAAAAAAACTAGAGGCATATATACATCAAGAGTGCAAACCTCCGCCGTCACGGGGTCCTTATGAGCCTTCCGAGGCGGATTTTCACGACTGGGACGGCGTAGAGGGACGGAGGAGGGTTCCCTCGACGGAAATCTGAGAGGAAGACGCTCCCGGCACCCGATTCACAGCACAGCGACATCTATTGGCAGAGTAGGCTAACTTGAAATATTTATTAGTATTTAGCTCATTTTGCATCTTAATTCTGCACTCAGAGATGCCAAAATTAATAATCACTTGTTCTTTTGGCATTTCCAACAATTCCACAAAGTTTCATCATTCCGTACTTTTTGAGTTATCCTGCTGACAAAACAAACCAACAACCAACGCCAGTGAAAACAATACCTCCTTCGGCGGGAGGTAATTATGAAATAATTTTTGTAAGTATATTTTTATTGATACTTTTCATGATAATAAATTATTATTATTTACAAACTTTAATCATATATTCTTATAAAATTTATATCTAAAATACAGGAAAATAGGTGATCCTTACTACACGTTTTTCGAATTTGAGAGTCGGGGTCCCCCTAGGATTTCCCTTAGTGCATAGAGATCATCTTTTGAAAGTTTGAACGAAATCGAATAATGGAAAGTGTCTCCTCAACGGACCCAAACGTTAAGCAGTAAACTTATTTTGTATTTTTTTGGGCCATTCGATCGCTTCTTATGTCTCAATATAAATGCTACTTTCAAACAATTTGGAACAAAATGTGGGTAGGATTGCAAGAATTCCAAATTAGATTGGTTTTTTATGTAGATAAAAAAATATAAAGATTTTAAGTTTTGAGTCCTATTTATTTTTGGGGAGTATTTTTCATATTGTTACGCAAAGGACGAGTTACAACAGAAGAATAAAGTTGTATTGCAAAGCTCATGATTAGTATAGGAATAGAAAAACGATTTCAAATAACAAATTTTTTTGTTTAAATCTTTCAAAGTTATGAAATCAAGTATCTATAATATATTTAACGACTACAAAGAAAATGCATTAAAATTCTCAAAAGATGGAACGTTTAAAAAAATATAAGTTCAATTAACAGTAACGATGTCTCGAAGTTTCATTTCATTTGCCTAATCTTCTGAAATATTACTTTGCAGTCTTTGAGTTAAATTAATTATATATATACTAGTAAGTTGCAATGTCCTAAAAATTCCTGTTCTTATAAAAGCAAAGTCACACTGTGTTTCTTTAGAGTCGAAAAGCCTCAAAAACATATAACAGAATGCTTAATTATTGCATATATATATATCTTAAAAGGTCATTAAAGAAACCGAGGTGCAAGCCATGGATACTACTCATTTAGCAATTCCATTTAAATGGATCTACGTGCTCAGAAAAAGAAGAAATCAAAGTAATAGCAACAAAATAAAAAGATCAAGGAGAAGAAGAATTCATTTAATGTTCTCAATTATTATGGGTTAAGAAAATCCATAAAATCATTTCGTTATGAATAACAAAAAAACCAGCTTCTCCTTCTTCATAAAAAGAAGATGGTATCTTCCTTTTTAAAATGGGGAATTTATTATAGGTATAGAGTGGCTCACGTGCTAACATTTTTGACGGATGAAGGTACCTACAAAAAATATATAGTCTCAACAAGTTCATATCTATAAAAGAATGTGAGTTAGGTATTAAATCTTCATAATGAAATCATTAAGGAGGGAATGAATCACGAATTAAAGGAGTATCTCTATATAAAGTGTATATCTGGGCTATGGGTTGGATCCTATAATTAACAACATTATAGCTTTTTGAAGGAGGTTTACCGCTTTTGAATAATAATAATAATATCTTTGTATATGTATATTAATCACGAATCAAACACATCAATAATTATTACTATGAATCCCTTCTCCTAATAGAGGAGGGATTCAATCACTTTAAAAGGAGGCGCGGAGATGTAGAATCAGGGGTACTCATTTGAGGTATAAAAGGGGGAAACTCACGAGAAGTTTTTCGTTATTCATTCGGCTCATGATTTTTAATTGAAAGTATATGAAAAATATAGTGTTATTTTTAGTGGATCATTTTCAATTGTAATACAGTTAAACTACTCTATCAATTTGGATGCAAAACATTTTATTTTTATCATTATATATTATATATTTTTTGGAATTGTATTTTTATTATAATAACTTATAAAAAATATATTACAAAAGATTTAAAGAAGTTGTTGTCAGATTCATTGGATCTTATTGGTGTCTGTCTCTTGGAGTTATGTATTTTTCAGTCGCTCTGGATATAAGTCGGACAAAATCAAGAAAGCATGAAAAAAAAATATAATAAACAAGTTGACCTTTTATGTATATCAAATATATATATATATATATATATATATATATAATGATGATAATAATAAAGTGTAACCATAATAAGGAATTATATATTTAGGAGTATGGCATCGAAACTCTTTGATTACGAAAGAAAAATGAAAATTTTTTTACTTATAGTATTGTTTTTATAAACTTTTGTAAAATAAGTGATGAACGTTGTGGTTTTTTCTTTTTCAAGTTTGGTGGACATGTATTTAGTTATTGTTCGTGGACGACCCAAGAAAGTTATTAAAAACCAAGACTCCATATTTTCTTTCCTAGCTGAAAACATGGAAGTTATTCATCCCACCATAAACATACAGCTAACGTTATTAGTAAATACTGGAGTATCTTAGTTATTGTTTTGGAATATCATGTTTTAAGCATTTTAAACAAAAGTTTTAATATTTTTACCTTTAATCCAACTTGCTTAAAGATCACTATGTTAGATAATTGCTTCTTTTTTGTAGATGGGTATAATAAGAATTAACAAGCAATAAAAGATAGATATTTTTACTCCTTGAGGCATTTAAACATTCCAATGAACTCAGTATCCTTTTATAATTGGCATTAAAGAAAGTTATGAAATATACTCGGTGTTTTGGATGATGTTTAACGAGTCTAAAGTAAAGAACTCGCAGATGTACATCCTATGACAAAGCTTTTATGTGTTGTGTTCAATAAAAATACATCAAAAAAGATAAATTAATATTTTTTAAATTATATTTATATATAATTTAAAAAATATTAATTTGTCTTTTTGATGTATTTTTATTGAACACAACACCTAAAAGCTTTGTCATTGGATGTACATCTGCGAGTTCTTTACTTTAGGCTCGTAAACATCATCCAGGGAAGGGATCCTATATTATTCGAGCTAAATACAAAAAAAAACATGCTAAAAAAAGCTATAAAAAAATTATCAGCTATAAGGAACTGTAAATCTTATATAGGACTAAAATTGACCTATGGTAAGTGTGTGGATGTTATAACTTAAGAGCAATTATGATATCCGCTGTAGCGAGATATTGTGCCCTGGAAATTAGATCCCCGATGCCCGTGATGATTCCTGGACATATGCATTTAGAATAATACGATATTTCCCTTCGAACTCTGCCGACATCTCCAAGCGTTGAATAGGATTTTAAAACTGCACAATAAACTCGTCGTCGAAGCTTAGTACTGTTTTTTTATATTCAATTTCTTTCGGTTGAAATATTTCTATTTATAAATGATTATTTTTTTTAATGTTTCTTTTGAATTGATCGCTTTTTTATTGTATTATTTGTTTATAGATATTTCAGTTCTTTTAGTAGGAAAATATTTTAGACTAAAAGGTTTATTTATGTATGTATTTTTAATACAATTTTCCTATTTATATTCAGTTTCATGTTTATTGTTTTTATATATAACATTCAAGCTGAATAAAGATCTTACCGTGGAGAAAAAAAATCAAATTATTATAATGACAGCGTAAGATTAAAAATCTTAACAACGTTCACATACAATAATTGTATTTTTATGAAGCAAAAATAGTCATATAAAAAAATAGCTTACCCTAAGACACTTTTTTTATGTTGATTGTTGTTTAAGTTTTTATGTTATATGTTTTTAATACACGGTTGAAAAACATATTTTAAATACTATTGAAATAAGTAAAAAGGTTTAAATGGTTGCAATCAATATATATTTATTAACCCTTGTTTGGTCTTAGGACTTTGTCACAATGTTCGTCCTACGGGTCATATTGACCTACCTTTACATAAGCTTTAAATAAAGCTGCTTCGTTGTTTTGTAAACCAAAATATTTTTTTAACTTTAAGTAGCTTTTTTATACCCAAAATTTTTTGTTTTTGTTAATATTGTTTTGTTTTTTTGGCTAATTGCTAAATTATAATTTGCATTAAATGATATATGAGTTTTTATATTATATACTTTTACCAATGTTCAAGGCAATTAAAAACAATTTCATAACTTTAGTATCTAACATTTATTTTCTTCCTTTATCAACTATACTACTCGTATTTTTAAACAAAAGGAAAAACATAACAAACTTTGGTTTGGCATTTGGTACATCATTTGTATTTTCTAATTGTTTTAATATACATCTAATGAATCATGATGGAAATTTTGTGTGCATGGCCAAAAAAATTATTACTATATTTCTTATATGTTGCACAATTTTATTTAACAATTTGAGTGGAATAAAGATTTTACATTATGTTATAAGAAAGGTAACTGAAAGTTATGGGAGTTGCATTCAAACATTGTTATTAATACTAGTCTTAGCTTCACTTCAACATAGCTTATAATTCGTAAAACATATATTTTCCATCTAATAAGACCGAGCATTTCATTCGTAATAACACTTTTTTTGTATCTTGAGCTCCTCATATATCGTATCTTTGAGAATTAATATATTCCACCCAGACTTGGAATTCACTTAGATCTAAGTTTTTATTTATACTTACTTATACATTTATGTATGAATGTATCTATATGTAGATATATATTTTTTTCGCTCGTTTAAAAATTATATTTTATCTGCCTTCAAGCCATGTTTTAAGAAGGTTTATAACGAATACATTGGGAGTCGGAGTTATTGTATATATTTTTTTGATTTATCTCTTGCTTTACGATATGAATTTTATATATATATAAAAACTCTTACATATTTGTAAAAATGTAAGTAATTTTTTTAACTAGAGTATTATCATTGGAGTTTAAAGAAAAATAAATCATTTTATGTAATAACAAAGTTGATTATATATTACAAAACAATACACAAATAGAAAAAACGTGGATAAGTACTCGATTTAAATAATTCATTAACAATACAATCAATACTTTTGTAAAATAGACGTATTATTTTCTTACGTCATAATTTATGCGAGGAAAGTTATGAAGTCCACGTATTTCAAATCGTTTGTAGATTGTTAATGCATGCTTTTTTACAGAGCTACATTATGGCAGAGGCAAATTAATCTTTGTTTATCAAAGCATTTTTATATTTTTCCATGGCAGCTGAGAAATACCCAAACATTTCTTTTTTTCTGTAGATTTTATTAATTATATAAGAATTGATCGAAAATCGATAATTTAACTTATCTCCTTCTAGCAAAGTTATAGACGCTTAAATCCCCATTAGGATATGTAGTGCCTGCATAGGATCTCTGTATTTTTTGTTAAATTAATGTTATAAACCACTTTGAGTAGATAGTTCATAATACATCCCCATATCCTTTCCTCTCAAAAAGAAGGAATATGATTTGCAATGGAATAACAATGTAGCATCATGCAGACTGTGGAATTAGGATCTGAAGTTGACTGAAATATGTATAAAATAAAATATCTACTTATTTGTTTTTTATATAAAAGTCGAAGTAGTAGCTTATAAAATACTCAAGAAGACATTTTACTCTGAAATTAATACAACGACAAAAGAACAAACAAAATAAAACAAATTAAATAAACAATACAATAATATCTTAATTGTATAACCGACTTAGTTAAAAAGTTTTTTAATAACTTCTTAATTGTCTTCAAATGGCTGAGAAACTTTGTTGGGACATACATGATTTCCCTCGAAGCGAGAGTCCACGAATTGTCGGGATTTTGAGGGTGAGAGCTCCATATCTGGCGGCGACTGCAAGGATAATTCCAGAGAGCTCCATATCTGTCGACGGCTGCCAGCATAATTCCAAAAATATCTAGTTTTTGTAACTTTCTTTACAACAGTGGTTCCCAAAGTGGGGGGCGCGCTTAAGGGGGGCGCAGGCATTGGGGGGGGGGTGCGGGAAAAAAACGACATGAATGAAAATATAAATACCGTAGACAAAATAACACTGCTAGAAAAAGGACAAAAACCAAGAAGTTGAGGTGTGTATTAATTACAATGTGCGAAATAAACTGCAATGACTCTGAAACGAAATGTGTGTATGTTCTTTTTTTTTTTGGGGGGGGGGGGGTCTCAAAAAAATTATTATGTACCAAAAGAGGGCCCAGCAGCAAAAGTTTGGGAACCCCTGCTTTACAAAATATAGCAAATTAATTTTTTTAAAATGATAAAAAATACAATCCATATGAAATGAACTTTTTGCACCTTTTCATATTTTAAGAGCTTTGTATATATAAAAAACATTTTATTGCCAACAGCATCAGGTCATTATCCTCTATAGTGATTATTCATTCAAATAAAGCGTACTGATAAATTTGTAATGATAATTTATTACCCATATATTCCTTCTACCAGAACAGAAAGAATCTATTTAAATCTTATAGTTTAAATGAATAATAAGTGATATTGACAGCAAAAAAGTCTAATGGGTTGGTTTGTTCCCTTGAAGGTAGGATCCCAGAGTACGATTTGAGGGTAGAGTCTTTATCCTAGGTGGGATCCAACCTAAAAAAACAAATAAAACCTTATTCGATATGTTTGATGATTGTACAACTAATTTCGCAAAACTTAAAACGTTTTAGCAAAACACTCCGTCTCATCAACAGAGAACACCTCACTCAAGAGTATTTAAAAGACTTAGGAACTCTGCATTCTTTGTCTATGCTCTCTCCTAAAATGCAATCAAACTACCACCTAAAAAAGGCACCCCTCAAAGGAAAAAATGTTTTTACAAAATGTTATTTTTTACGATTTGACTCTATATGGAGGAAGATTTATTTATAGATACAAAGAGATGAAGATATTTTTTATAACGTACAAAGAAAATGCTGGTTTATCATCTTGAAAATAGATTGAAGATGCAGGGTCGTTATTAAAGGCTTCGTTGATGAATGTTATTGTGTTGTTTTATTTTTTAAATACTTGATTTGGATGGAAACAGATCCTAGAATTATTCACAAGATACCTAGAGACTTCGATAGCAAATCTTATATATGAAGCAAAGAAGCGTTTTAGGTATATGTAAATAATGGATTCTTTATATGAGATATATCACACAGAAAAATAAATGCCTCGTTTTTTTTTTCTTTTTGTTTCTCATGTTAGTAAAATATATTGAAATTAAACAGATTAGTGTGTGTTTTATATAGCTTCAAGACTGATTTTCAAAGTGCAAAAATACACTAAAATTCACATTAAAAATTTAATTAATGCATAATATAATAAATGATAATATTTGTATCAAATAATAAATCCCCCCGAACCCAGTCCAACTTATTTATTCAATAATTTGCTGGTATCACAGAAATGTGATATGATTCGCCACATCTATCTTATAGTTTCTTTTATGCGTATAAAGAAATAAAGTACCAAGTTTATATCTTATTTTTTATATTTATCTAAATATTAGCATTACACATTCGTACTCTCTCGAAAGCTACAA
>CP045896.1:339871-352006 GCA_013387185.1 Caligus rogercresseyi
AAATGGGAACCCCTGTCCTATTTTTGGGTCAATCAACAGAGTTAGTAGAGGGGGGACCTTAAAAGGATTTTATTGCGCGTAATATAACTTGTGACGTTGCTTTAGATGTGATTGACATATATGGTGTTGACCAATATAGATGGAGAGATAAAGGGAGGAAAAAGTATATTTAAGATTGCGCCATTTATGATTGATAGTTTAAAATTGTAAGTGCGAACCGCAATCTCTATAATGTGTGATGATGGAGTGCATGCCTTCCGACTTTTTTGTTAATTATATATACTCTATAGGTATATTCCATTGCAACATTCATGTCTTTAATATATTGTTTTGTTATTTAAGCGTACGATTATGAATTTATGAATACATGAAAAAAGTTTAAGCTAACCAATGGAAGTACAATTCAACTTTTTCATACAATCAAGAACAAGACCTTCAAAACGAATTAAAAGATATTTCTTCTTAAGAAAACCGGCTATATATATATTATTTTTTTGTTCTCTATTTGTTTCGATAAATCCGTGTTGATGAAAATAAGCATTATAGGTATAAATATAGCATTCATATATCGTACCAGATCCTATCAATGACATTGACCAAAAATATATACCAAGGTAATATGTTAGATGAAGCCATCTGAAAAATAAGGTTATTAAGGTATAATAATTTTCAATTATGGTTTAGGCAATCACAAATGAAGACTCTGGTGCCACCAGTCATAACTATGGGAGATGTTGGGCTTCAGTTCCAGCATCACGTGGCCCCATATTATAAATATCACAATTATAACAAATGGAGGTTATATATCTACCTTCATGGAGGCTTGGGGTGTAGAGATCACATAGATATCATTATATTTAGGCCACAAAATAACTGTCGATAGACTCTTGGGATCATCCCAGGTCACAATCAAGACATAATGACCTTTAAAACATCTGGAAGTTCACCCAAGTGAATCTAAAGTTTGTGTTTTTTATAATAAATATTATTTATAACCAATCACAGTGAAAAACAACAAATCAACCATACAACTCTGATAGAAGTAGAGCATAGTATATATATATATATAGATAACTAACCAAAACAATACTTCCCTTAGCTAGTATTATGTCCAAGTATCCCAGGCTCATAGAATATATATGAGAAGCTTCAAAAAAGTATATTATATTCTTGAGCCCTAATCCAATAACCATTCAAGATAAACTTATCTGACCATAAGAGCCGTCGTCCTTTCTCTAGAGGGTCTTAAAAAAGCAGTGACATAATCGTAAAGTCAAGTCATCTATCAGAAGTGCCATATACTTAACGTATAACAACGTAGGATTACTCTTTCTACTTTTTTGGAGCGCTGTGAAAAAAAAAGAAGAAAATAACTTGAAGTGGTTCTTATGTTGTTGTTGCTATCATAAAGTTATATTCCATATGCATATGTGAATTTAATTTTAGAGAAATATTAAGGAGATAGAGATTAAAAAAGAAATGAGGTGCCTTTTAGTATTAAACTGGCTTACAAAAGATTCAATTATCTTAAAAATTCTTAGAGTCATATTTTTCATTTCATTGACAGTTTATTTTTTGTAAATTAACAATATTACATCATCAAATAGCTATGTTTAAAATATATTGTTCGATTCATTTGCATGTCTGAGGAATATAATAAGTATTATAGCATTAAACTACTTGTTCGAACTTTCATTAATGTACAAAAAAACATTAATCGTCAGATAAAGAATCATATAAATATGTTTCAAAATAAATTTATCTTAAATTTATAGTATCTTAGTTGTTTATGTGTTATTCCCATGGATGAATGAGAATTCTACTTTTTAAACATAAATACAATATTATTTGTAGAAATTATGTTTTTTCAGAATAGATATTACAATTGTCCCAATATACAGTAATAAAAATATAATTAATATGTAAGGAATATATTTATAGATATAAAGAAGACTTTATTGTTTAAAAGCAATAATATTTAAAATTTTTTAAACTTTTGGTAGAAAATATAAAAAAAATATATAATTAATTAATATAATAAAAATATTATTGAATATGGGACACAATTGTGGTATACAGTATGTCTTGAGAACAAAAAAATAATCAGACGTGTATCTTTATACATTATTAAATCATATAACTACATCATCCTGTATTTAAAATGTATTCCTCCGTTTTACTAGTCATGCCTTATATGCTCCTGGATATATGGAGGTCAAGAAATAGTTTTGTGAGTCAACATATAAAATACATTGTAATTCAAGTTGGAGGAACTCTTAGAGTACATCCGCTTTTCAACAAAATACAAATAGTTTAAATCTGTTTGACACCTGAACCATTTCCCGATTCATTAAAAATGAAAATCTCATGTCTTTTCACATTGCACACCAAAAAAATGTAAAACAGACTTCAATCCCGAGATAACTTATTTCTTTATAATCCAATAGATTTTAGTAAGTTTTTTCAAAAATTCAGTAGTCTACCATCACTTTTTGCAAGCATGACATGGAGATAAGGAAATGCAAAAATCTTGATATCATATCTATTACAACTTTATATTCCCAAAAGGGGATTAACACTGATTTTATTCTTGGTTCTTAAGCACCCATAAAAAGATCTCAATTAGGTTAGACTGAGTTTGATTTCAATACTATTCTAATGTTTTTATTATTATTATATTCGTGGCAGTCTCGCTAAAACTTTATACCTTGAAAAGTCTAACATTGTTTTTATTTATTTAAAAATGTCTTCATCATTAGAATGCGTATTGGTATTTGTATTTATGATTTAAAACAGTTGTGTTTTTAATACAAACGAATGTCATTTTACTTTAAATAATCGTGTATTTATATTAGGTTTATAATTTACGTTTTATTCATATTCGTTGATGCAATTACTTAAATGAAATCTGATTTTTGTTAAACATAGATAGATAGAAAATTGTTCAGCTTACGTATTTTTAAAACTCAAGCTTACATAACTTGCTCATGTTTTATTTGTTGCGAGGCACGAGAGTTTTAGAAATTATGTTATATTCATGATGGAACTATTTTATGTAGGTTTTTTTAGTGAATCACTGTTTTTCATAGCAAAGGTCCTTATTTTATTCATATAATACAATAATATAAAATAAAAATAGATTAAAAAAGGGGGAGATTTGTGTTTGGTAAAAACATAAATAAACATTATAGTTTAAGATTAATATACCCGTGAGACCACTCAAGCTTTTCGCACAACACGAATAAATCTTTCGCCTTTCACTTTGTATCATTTAATTGACTATGCCTACATATGGATATTATATAACTTTTTTTTTGCATATTTGGTTCGATAGAATTGCATCCAACTGGATATAAATAATTTTATAGCATTAAAATTAGTCTATCGAACCTAGGAGCTTATCAATGAGATTGACCAAAGTTTACCTTACCCTCACGGGATTCGTACTTGCGCCCTCAACGCATTGAGAGTTGAACATGCCTCAACGCATTGAGCTATCGTACTCCCTTATTTTATTGTCGTCTATATGGTTCGATATTTTTTTTCAGTGTAATTTAAATGTTAAATATTAATATTCGTATTTCAATGATTTAAAGAATAAAAGAATATGGAGACTTTGGTATTTTGTTTGGATTCAACCATGCATTTTTAATAGCAACAAAACTAACACAATAGATAACTATTTCATATGTAGGGTTTTCATGGATCCTAAAGTACACACAACACATGACATGCATAATATACGAATCGAAATGACATGAAAAAATAAAATATTCAAGAGCACATGGAGCTTCCCTGACGGCGTCAGTGGCGAAGGAGGATCTGCCAGTGACGTCAGAATAGAAGATCGTATACTCAATTCATGTAGGAATGTAAAGAAAAAAATGTCTACGTTTCTTTTCCTCAATCCAAGACATTCAAACCGCCTCCATAGCGATAACCAAACTTTAATAGCGTATTCAGACTTTTTAATATATATATATATAATATATATATATAATATATATATATATACATATATAAGCATATGGTATAAATGTTGCTTTTAATAAATAATATCCTGAATATTTCAATTGCATTTTGTTTTTTTAGTCATATTCTTATTAATTTTATTATTTCTCTTATGTTTGTTGATTATATATATCCTTATGTTTTCGGTCTTATATAATAATATATATATGAACCTCTAACAACATGCAAATTAAATAAATAATTTTGTTGCAAAGTCTGAGTAAATTAAATATATCAATAAATAAAGATGACAAATGCGTCTAAGGACAAGATTCTAAATATGATTACTAATTAGATTTGAAAATGTTTTAATTATATCTTAATAGATTAGACTCGATCATTATCTAATAAAAAAAGTACAAAAAGTATAAACATAAATAAAAATATACAAGACTCTTAATATCTTATTATTTTTTCTTATTAAAGATATAAATGAAGATACAGTATTGCTTTTCCAATTATCACCACAACTTGAAATCAATATTCTAGTTTTTAACATGGATCCATAGTTCATAATCTTGAAATATAACAATATATCCTAAAAATATATCTAGAAATTCGTAAAAAGTTCGATTAAAATTAACTGACGACTATTAAAATTCGTATGATATTCTTCCAGGTAATATTATAGCACATTTGTGCAAAGCTTATGTTTTAAACAACATGGATGTACAAACTATTTTTGTTGTAATTTTGTATTATTTTGAGATACAAATTAGTTAACTCTTGTGCGAGAAAAAAGCAGCATTGAATACAAAAATGATCTCAAAACATCATTTTTTCCTTTTGGAAGAATTTTATTCCATAATCTGCCAAAAAATTATACAATGTAAAAGTAAAATACTCTAAAATTAGTTACAGGAAACAGAGTAAACACTATTCAGAGCAGTTGCAAATTCTTTTTTATTAGTAACTAGCGGATACCCGGCGCTGCCCGGGATTTTCCAACTTGACAATAGTCTGAATGAAAAAAAAAAAATCACACGAATAATTTTAGTGATATCATCGTATGTGATTTTTCATATTAAAATAAGTTCCTTAAAAAGTCGTAATTGGGTCTTCATTGCCATTTTTTCCTTTTGTATTCCTTACGGCTGGGTATTTAAATATCGCACTAAGAAGAAATCACAAGAATAATATCAGTGAAATCGCAAGTGACTTTTCATTATAAAATCTGTTTCTTAAAAAGTTATCATTGGGTCTTCATTGCCATTTTTTCCGTTTTATATTCCTTATGGTCACACGAATAATTTCAGTGAAATTGCATGTGACTTTTCATATAAAATCAGTTCCTTAAACAGTTGACAATAGTTTGGAATGGAAAATAATCAAACGAATAATTTTAGTGATGTGATTTTTCATATTAAAATCAGTTCCTTAAAAAGTCGTCATTGGGTCTTCATTGCCATTTTCCCGTTCTTTATTGGTGGGTATTAAAAATCGTAAAAATAAAAGTATTTTGTAAGTCATAAAGTGCCGAATATATGTATGGTAGCGCTGAATATCAGAATATTAGTTTGATCTCCGTTGATGGAGGAAACAGCAAAGAAAAAACTTAAATGGGAGTGCAATTAATATCTTAATCAAGAAAAAGAGAGAGTAATTGACATCACTCTCCATCTCTAGGCATTATTAAAATTCTATTAGCGCAATGCTGCAATAAAAAGTTGTTATTTTCCACAAAACCTAAATTTGGGAATAAAGACAGGACAGAAAGAAAAATATTAAGTAATCATATAGAAAACAAATTTTCCAGTAAACACCCAAAAAACAAAAACACGTTTGCTACCTCATACTCATCCACAGAAAATTTGGTGAAATTCTAACTTGGTAATTTAAAAAAAATCGACAAAAAAACGTTTTGGCGAATAAAATAAGCATGGCGATGACGATTTTCCAGGAGTTGACAACCCACCAAGACACTCCCTGAGGTCTCAAACTATTCACTGAAAATTTCGTCAGGATCTAATGAACCGTTCGGGAGATACAGGGAAACGAACGAACGAACAACGAACGAACGGAATTCTTTTTTTATAGTATAGATATATATAATAATAATAATAATCAATAATAGCAATGTATTTATTCTTTTGTGTACACCTCTAAAAAACTTTATATAATTTTATTATTATTATATAATAATTAATATACCATATAATAAATATTAGTAAACAAACAATATTTTCTTTTGATATATTAAACGGTATAGTATTTTCACTTTTACACATAGTTATAATTAGGTATACAACATAAAATATTATTCAAAGAATAAAGCTAATTAATATAATAAAATAAAATAATAAATGAGTTAATTCGCCGTATATGCAGCAGAAATCGAAAGTAAATTATTATTAGCAGTAGCTCTGAATATATATATATATATATATATATAATTAAGCTTATAAGTGACCTGTTTAGTAAAAAATGTATAAACTTTATGAGGTCTCAGTTTATGTATCAAAAATTGCACTTGCGTGTTTAAGCAAAGTAATATATCATTTGAACATAGATTTGAATAAAAACTAATACATTTTTAATATCAGATTATTGAATGATTTACGAAATAAATAAAAAATATATATTTTTGAATGAAGTATAAAGAAGATAACAAATTATATCTGCATCGAAGCTCTAATAACTTACTCATATATATTTTTTGCATCTCAGTCGACTTTCTTCCTCCCATTCACTTGTTTAACTCTGTGTGGGAGGATTCTTAAAAGACAATTTGACCAAATACGGACTGACTTCAAGCCTTCATTCACTATCGCCAATGAACTGCTTACACTTCTTAGACTCATAATTATCCAACTCCAATTTCCAATTAGTAATATATGACTATAATCACCATCGTTATTTGCGGCAAATTTGCCGCAAGGCTAAAAGGTGGTGGAATGTGACTTATTATTATTTATTCTTAGATTGCGTTCATTGCTTTTAAGCGAGGCGAAGAAATAAAATGAAAAAAACCCGCGTTCATCGTCTCTCGTCGTGGATATATATTTTTCTTGTTTTCTTATTAGGTGGTAGCGACAGCGTCTTGACTTGAAAAAAGGAGAGGGGAGATGAAAGAAAAGGAAAGAAGGCACACAAAAAAAGAACTTTGAACGCAGGAATAAGTTGACGTCGTAAAGTTAGTGTTCTACTGAGTTTCAAAGGTGAAACACGAAGACTTTGACTTCTTGCTTCATTCTTATATACAACCAAAAAAAAAGTATGTGTGACGCCCTTCAAATCAACTGGAAGCTCCCTTCCAGCTCTGCCAACACCATTCTAGGGGGAACCACGAAAAAGGAGTTCTTTCGTCGGTCCGACGCAAATAATAACAACAACAGTAACGGTGGTTCAGGAATGCCCTCAAACGCTCTTCAAACAGTTTCTCAAAGAAAATGGAGGACTCCAAGTACACACTTCGAGCCTGCTCCATTCAGAAGCGGATTGAGACAGAGCCGCAAGGTCAGCCCCGGAAACGCGTCCCAAGCCCCGTCCAAAGCCCCTACCCATGTCCAAATACCGACGAAAGACTGCGAATCAGAGGGAACGTCAGCGCATGGGGGAAATCAATGTAGCCTTTGATAAGCTCCGGATAAGATCCCATCTCCAAGCAGCAGGAAGGGCGATGTGAAAAAATAACAAAGATCAATATCCTTCATGTGGCCATCAATTATATTCGTGCCCTGGAATCCATTCTGGACACGGGGAGCCTGGGGTTCAGGTCTATGGTACCTCTCTCATTCGTGGACCCCTTGCAGCAGAAAATAAAACCTCTTCCGCGTCTCCGTCATCAACAGCGTCATCCTCCTCTCACTGTAGTGGATCTCCTCATTCCCCTCACAGCCCTGTAGGAGGAGAGGCCTCCGAGGACTCCGGGATCATGGACGAGGATGAAGAATTGTATCCGGACTGGACGGAGCTCACTTCCACTCTGGATTTCCCGGGGGATACATGGGAAAATCGTTCACAAGGACATTTCTTCATCATCCCTCGCTTCATCATAGCAACTCCCTTACTCATCAAGGCTCAAGGGGCCCCATAGAGCCCCATCCACCCTCAATCTCTCCGACTTTCTGGCGCAAGGAAGCAATGAGTCCCTCTCATCTTCCTCTGGCACCACCCCAGAAAAGCAGCAGCCACCTGAGAAGAGTCTTCCCTCTTTACGGATCTCAACTCTAGCTTCGAGTCTATATCCGAGGGATTAGTAGACTTTAGCCATGAAGATCCCTTCGAAAACCTTTTCTTTGATCACACTTTTTATATTCTTTCACTTCCTTATTCACTCTTTCTTTTCTGTCCTTTTTATAAGTTCCTTCTTTAAAAGAATAATGTCTATCTGCGATTACTTATATCTTAGTTCACTATTATTATTATGTTGTTTGTTGACCAGACCACTGCTCTGTTTTTTCTTCTAACATTACGTTAGTAAAAACCCAAGAATTTGGGAGTGACGGTTTGAAGAAGTGAGTGCTCATATCATATAAATAATTATAAATGATATTTTCTGGCTCATATTGTTGTTTATTACTATTGTATGAAAATATATATATTTATGTGTGAAAATACATACATCCAAACGTTAACTTAGGATCTTTTTAGTTTACTAAGGGTCTTGTTCTGCAGTGGGAGTAAGTCTGAATATTTTTTCACAGAAGAACAATATTGATTTCATTCATCATATTAATACAAAACATAAATATAAGGTAAGTATCTTTAAATCAAAATATTTTTGTTCCAATCATATTAATATTATAACTCTTTTAGTTATTCAATATAAGTATTTCTGGTAATCAATATTTCTTGTTTCTTGTTGGACTGCTTAGAACATAATATTAAATTAACAATTAACTTACATTTGAACTCATATGAAAGGTGTTGTTTTGCAAAAAAATATATTAATACTGACATAATTTTTATAAATCAGAACTTTTGCTGGATCATGTATGAAAAATGTTAAAATAGTTCAAGCAAAAAAGTTCAAGAAACATATTTCTGGAATTTATTTCCTCGTTTGAAAGTTTTATTGGGTATCTCAATTTTAGATTCTAAATTAATTTATTGGAATCTGTCTATTTCTATAAGCAACAAATAATTCTTTTTTATTTATTCCACAGTTCATAAAATATATACAAGCATAAAAAACAGAATGTATATAAAAAGATGTTAATGCGTAAAAACATAAATGAACATAAATATTATAAATAAAAATAATTCATTACTTTGCACCAACCATATCAGTATTATTTAGGAGTTGATTATAAAATTCAAAGGAATAGATTATCAAGAATAAAAATAACATAATTCTCTAAAACAAAGTATATTTAATGCCATTATTCAGACCTAGAAAAAAATATAGTTAGTATCTTAGATGGTGATACATATTGCTACATAAGTAAACAAACTGATATTTTTTTTTCAATAAAAAATATTTGTTCGAAGACATTCTATTAATTTTAAAGGTTGTACAGTTTGCACTATATTCACGGACTAAATGTTTAATATATATATATCTTTATTTATCTCGTCAAAACATTGTAGAAAAATTATAAATATTAAAGTCTTGAAAGTATTAAGTATTGTTCGTATAATATTTTATATATGATATATAATTCAAGTAGGACGTATTCAACTCTAAAGATCTAAAATTTAGCTTCCTACATATTTATATTATGAAATTGAATATGTATATGAATAAAATAACATTCAGAAGATAGAGTAGGAATCTAAATTAATTGAGTTTACGAGATCCCTTAAAAATCAACGGGTAGCAGGGAAAAAATACACTTATTTGCATAACCCCTTCAATAAAACCATAGGAGCCAAAATGGCGAGGAAAATCATCGTAATAAATAGAGCTCCTAAAACCCCATAGTCTTGTTATTCTCCATACTAATAGGATTATTTACAACCTACTAAAAACAGGCATCACCCAGGTCAATCTGTTTCACCTTTAGCAATTTGAGGCTACGAAACTAAGTCTATGGAAACAAGATAAGTGAAATGAGTTGTTTGTGCCCTGGTTTTTCTTTTATGGTAGTATTTTAAGTAATAACGTTTGTGTGTAGGTCAATTTTTTTCTCTCACATTTGAAAAAGATGAGCTAAAAGCATTCAGTTTCTTTTTTTTGTAGAAAAATTAGAAATTTTCTATCTTATAATATATTTAAAGTACATCGGTTTAGCTGATTAATTAATCATTAAAATGCAATAAAATTTAATATAACTTGTTAAAGAATAAAACCCAAAGTAGTGAATACACGATACTTTCTTCTATAATTTTTTGCAGAATGTTCTAGTGCATTTTTGATATTAGTTATTTCATATTTAACGTATGAGATATCATTTATTTATGATGATCAAAAATAATGAAATAAAGAGATGATGGACGGTCATGATGAATTATTACAAGCTAAATGACATCGAATTTGTGGATAACAAAATATGAAAAATTGTTTGTCTCTACTTATAGCGATGTTTCTTTTATTGTAGTATCTTATAACATATACTAACTCTTGTATTTATGTATTTATTTATTTTACATTATAATACTATTTTTGTACAATTAGACCTCTAAAACTCAAAACTAAATAACAACAAAATTAATTTCTTAATATTCAATGTGTTTTAGTTGATTTTTAAATATATCAATGCGATAAGTGTTTTAAGGAAATTTAAACCTTGATATAAGAAATAAAAACTTTTCATAGTTATTTTCCTCTTACTTTAGAAAAATTCTTTTAAAACTTTTTTTGATTTTTCTATATATTCAGAAATTTTACTTTAAAAATTCACATAATTGGTGTTCTGCAAATAATTTTGTATTGTTATTCGGCCGTATAAAACATACTCATAAAATATAACTCATTTTTTAATATAATTGTATTTATTTCATTCTTCTAGGGTATCTTACATTCCGTACGTGCAAAATTATAAATATAATCATAAACATTTAAGACTAAATTGTAAATTTCGGTTAAAGAAAACTAAAAAAAAAAATCAAACTTTATGAAGCATCCACATTAAATACTTTGATCTTTTGATTGGGTTCCTTGGTCTGAGGTCTCAGATTTTTCCTTGCTTTGGATGTCGTACATGCAAAAAAATCTAAATAAATATAAATGTATTCCGTAATGAAGATAGTAAGACAAAGAGTCGTAGTCAATAATTAAAATGACAGAAAATTTAACTATAATTTTATTAATTAAGAATTTTGCTATTTATCGTTTAAATATTATCTATAAAGTTAAAGTTTATGGAGCTGATCTAAAATGATAAATAAAGGATGCTGATGGGTTATATTGGCTAATTACCTCCGCGAAGAGGTATTGTTTCACTGGCGTTGGTTTGTTTGTTGTTGGTTGGTTGTCAGCAAGATAACTCAAAAAGCACCGAACGGATTCGGATGAAACTTTGTGGAGTTTAAAGTGCCAAAAGAAAAGTGATTAAATTTGGCATCTCTGAGTGCAGAATTAAGATGCAAAATGAGCTAAATACTAATAAATATTTCAAGTTAGCCTACTCTGCAAAATAGATGTCGCTGTGCTGTGAAATCGGGTGCCGGGAAAGCTCTTCCTCTCGGAATTTCCGTCGAGGGGAACCTCCCCCGTCCTTTACGCCGCCCCAGTCGTGAAAAATCCGCCTCGAAGGCTCATAAGGACCCCGTGACGGCGGAGGTTTGCACTCTCTGAGTGTATTATGCCTCTAGTTGGTATTGCTACAGACCAAAGTGAACCCCTGCAACCTACGTAAAAGTTCATATTCATTTTTGAAGTTAGAACAATCTTGATACACTAACTGTAAAAAGTTTAAGAGTGTATTAAACCTTAGCAATACATTTCAAAACAGGATTTCTGAAGCATTTATACATTTCAAATCATTTAAAATTATTTCAACGATTATTTAAAATGCCATATTTTTATGATTTCGTCTCCTTGTTGTATTTTTAAACTGTCCAAATATTTTTCAAAATATTTATCTGTTATAAAAGATTTCTGAAAAACATTAGTGATTGTTTTCAAATTTGATTTAAAAGTAAGTCCAAATTCATCACAAACATAAAATCAATAAATGATTCGATATTGTTAATTGATATTTCAGGATAAATAATATGTACATATTACTGATAGCACAA
>CP045896.1:352106-371599 GCA_013387185.1 Caligus rogercresseyi
AAAAATATATTTGTGACCTCATTTTGATTTTTAAAAATCTTGTTTTTTAAGACATAAGACTAAAACAACTATTTTTGCTCATCTTTATTTACAAATTCGTTTCCCTTTTATACATTTACTTGTAGGGATGATGATAATTTTGATTTGGTCCTTACAAAAAAAATTCGTTTTATTGTATTTCAATATGCATGAAATACTGTCAAGTATTAAAAATTGCAACTGTAAAAGTAAATATATATATATTATATAATATAAATAAATAGTTTGAGTATAAATATACTGTTTATAAATTTTTATAGGAACAACTTATTATACGAAGACACCAGGTATAAACTATATAATTCTAATCAAAATCTTTCAATGTTATATTTACAATGCACTCAATTTTGACTAACATAATATCTTTTCATTCCATAACTACAAAAATATAATCATACAAAAAACATTTCGTAGAAAATGATTACATGCTCAATAGCATCAAAAGAAATTACAAGTTTAATACATATTTATAAAGTATAATCTCATGGGTATCATCAAAATGTAAAAAAATAACATCAGTCATGGAAGAAAGTGTAACAAATAGGTAGAAAGAATATAAAAGTTATAATTGATGAAGACAAGACAAATATATGAAAATAAAAGTTTCATCATGACATCACCACATTAGCAACTTGAATCGAAGTTGGTTTGAACGATCAAAGAACTTGCTTTTTAACGCATTTCATTTTGACATTATACATGCGTCTTTACTTTTATTATCAATGAATCGTAAAGAGAGGCAGTAAATGTATTCTTTATTTGTGCTGACGATATTACCCTTTCGGTTAACTATTTTTTATTTCAATAACTCATTAGTTTATTTGCCATAGAGTTAGCCATTAGACTAAGACTTGCATTGTATTGACATACAGACAATGATTACGACAAAATGTGGATAGTTTCCATAGAGATGAATATCGTGTCGGTTTTGCTCCTGACGTATTTCTGCCTTAACCAATGGCGTGTTTGTTTGAGGGTATGATCCCAGAGTACGTATGGAGGTATTGTCTTTGGCAATCCCAGTTAGAATCAAACAAACGATCTATCCCTTGAACACACAAAATCACTTGAACCATGTTGTGTACTCATTCTACTTCGGTAAGCCAAACACGTAACCAAAGACCATTGCCGTTATTTAAGGTGTTTTTTTTAATCTAGAATCAACGATTAAATTGTAAAACAAAGTGTTGGATTTTTTTTAAATATTTTTTAAAATGTATTTATAAATAATAATAATAATTCTCCCAAATCACATACACATGAAACTAATCACATGACGTCATCCATGAGTTAATGATGTAACAGAAATAGAGGGGGTTTGTGTAGGATGGGAAATCATTATCATTTGAGTCTGAGTTATTTTCTCCAGCGTCTGGTGTTGATCAGAGGATTCTTACAAATGTATATATGTATTTGAGCGTTCTAATTCCAGAGTCATGATATAAAATCAGAGGTTGTAGGTGGTGGACTTTATTTATTATGAAGAGCTGATAAGAGAAATAAGAAAAATAAATCATTAGGATGAAACTTCATTCATTGATTTTTATTATTATTATTATTATTATTTTATCGCCCAGAGAAAAATATTTATTGTTTTATATATTAAGGGGATACAATCATAATTGAGAGGAATGTCTCAAGAAAAGAAGATTGGTTTTATCTAAAATATTGTTCAAATGGTTGATGTCTATAGGAATTTATGTGATTGAATCATGAATAAAAAATTTGTGGGGAAATAATTTTATAAAAACAACTCACAATAAAAATCTATTGTCAAAAGGTCAAAATAAGTTAAATGCTACTTTTAAAAACATATTTATAACAGTTTTTCCCCACCGACTGAAGAGAGTTGATTAGTTTTCAATAAAATTTGAGAAATTTATATGAGATTATCATTTTTTCAAATTAAGACTCATGTAAGATTTGTCCAATTTTCTAATTTTGAATGGCTGCAGTTAATAACATGACTCGGCAGGCCTCCTTACGGCCAATTACTACCCAATATATTTACCTTGCACATATTTATAAGGATTTTGTTTGAATCAAAGTATTATCTTCATTCGTTTTTAATATTAGTAGTTTATAATTACCCGCATTTATAAATAGTTTTTGGTATATCCGAGTTCATCATAAGTAACACATAAACTGTATAAACATCTATGAAGCTCTGATATATATATATATGATAAATTAAATTATTGCAACCCGATAGAGTCTCCAAGACACTTTTTGAAACCCCTTTTTGAGCTTGACGAAAAAGTGGTTTCCCAACAGGATGGTGACCTCATCTCTGTTTCTTTACAATTTTGTGTAGAAGATAGACGAAAGAAACTTCACATTTTGTGGCCAGAGTCCAGACACTTCCAGACATTCTTTCTTAGATTGTGATAGAGTAGTTCATATTTTGAGGGTGACAACAGATGACATCAAGGATATATTTGGAGAAACACTCCGAGTAAATGAATGACTCCTTCTTTCCTCACCATAACGGAAATGTCTGTAAGGTTCTATATAGCTTAATTGTAGCATGCTAAAATAAAACAGCCAGGGGAAGCTTCTGGAGCGGACTTTAGATATGCTATTGGGATTGGACTATGACAAATGAATAAACAAGCAAGTAATGAAACTGTATGCGAGTTACTGAAATTATGGTTAGATTATATAAAGGATATTAGCAAAGTAATGAAAGGGTCATTTGATACTACTTAGCCAATTATTTATGTTTGTTTAATTCCTAAATATATTATATTACCATCTATATAGCATAAAAGTAGTATGTAAGGAGTAGCTATAAAGATAAAGTTATTTTCACTAGTTGCAATAGACAATAACCAACAAGTGATTAACATCAGTGCAGTAAGATAGTACTAATATCTTAGCTACTATTTTTGTGAAATGATGTTCTATTAAGCCCTACATCAAAAATTCAATATTGACGAATCTGAGTGAAAATTAAGCATACATTCTTTCTGATACGAGTCCTTTTGCAATAAACCAATTGGTATTATTTTATATCATTATATTTTTGTATCACCGCTAGAGACCCCTGACAACTTACAATCACCAAAAGGCTTATACAACATATTTAAAAAACCACTTCAATTACTCCATGATATTTTTCTTCTTTTTATTTTCACTTGTTTAATGATAAATCATTATTTATTTATTTCGTATAAATATTTTGATAGTCCCTTCATTTTACTCCCTTAGCCTTGTTTAATCGTCAAGCTCGACTTAAAGTGTGTGACTTTAATAGTCGTTTTTAGATATGATAAGCCTCTTTTATAGGCATCATTAGATAAGTATACCTTTCCCCTCAATAATGCTAGGGTTAAAATGAATAAAACTCTTTTGATGGGATTGGGGTAAATTAAGAGTTATTTCCTCATTCAAAGAATGGAAATGACGAAAGATTATTTCTTGATAAGGATAAGGAATACTACCCCTAGAGTAAGTTGATTACCCATGCGATAAATAGTTATAGAAACCTCATTTATAAATGATATAAAGGGACTTCATGAGAATGAACGTAAATATTTACTTTTAAGATTGAGGGTTGTGCTATCTGAAACGAATGTTGATTTTTTTCCTTCCCATTATTGATAACACGATTTTGCCTGACTTATCTATTCAGGTTGTGTTAGAAAGCTATTTTTATTACGTTTTATTGTATTGGATACTTAACTCCATAAAATTACTTTGGTTTCAGTTTTGCAATTAATGATCAATGACGTCATTATTTATAGAAACGATATAGTCAATCTCCATATGATCATGAATGTATAGAATCGTGAAGTCCATTGATTATATATATATAAGCTTTTATATATTATAGATCATTGTATTGATAATTGATTAAATTCATCCATGTCCTTAGTATTTATTTGCCCTTTTCTTTTAATGTATAAAATCCTTTCACAAAAAAAAATATATTTGTTCCTTTAATCATCTTATTGCCATAGAAATATATATTTGGGTCACAAGAATAGAATTCAAGCAGTAGTATCAAAATTCAAGGACACTCCACAAGTAAAAACCGATATTATATGGCCAAGTCTCTTAGAGAAATATAAGGACGGAATATTTTTTGTAACCTGTTATTCTTTTGTAGCAGTGTTTAAATTTGAAAATCAACACAAACTCAGGCAGGATGAAAATTATAACAACTGTATCCTTATTTAAGAAAAATTCCTTTTTACTTGATAAGCAATAATCTATGTCTCTTGATTTAATGGGTTATAATATTTTATCTAAATAAATCTTGTGAGATTGGAACTTATGTCTATCTCACTCATGCTATTTAATTTTTTTAAATATCATCGTTAATTAGTTGTCCTATTTTTCCTTTGAAACCTCTACACCAGACTAAAAATCATATGATTTTCATGCATAAAACCTTTATACCAAAAGTAACTTGTATCTCAATCCTGGCTTTTATATTCAAAAAATAATATTTTATTTGTACTTTATCCAATATCATTTATTTCTTTAAAAGTAAAAAATTTCCACACCTCACACAACAAACTTTAGTATATTAAAAACTAAAATTGCAACTTTGCAACATATTTTTATATTTCTTAATTCCATCCTATTTTTTCCAATGAGCAAAATATGTTCATATTTATACAGGGGTGGAGTGGCCACCGAGAGTACCGGGACTGTTCCCAGTGGGCCGCTGGCCTCAAGAAACATAAAGGTCATTGACAGCGTCCTAATGGTATATTGGGGCCTGTATAAGGCCGGCGAGGGCATAATTGTCCCGGTGGATAAATTCTTCCCACTCCGCTCCTGTATATATATATATATATATACAGGGGTGTGCAGGCGAATCTAGACTTTTTTAGCACGGAAACAAGATACTCATATCCAAGAGCAAGACCTTTTAATTGACTTTTTTCATATCACACAAATTTAAATGACTTTTCTCTTAATGTTCATTCAATCCAACTTCCTCCTTTCACAATAACAGCCTCCACACGGTGCCTGAACCTCCCAACGGCATGAGCCACCTGTTCCCTGGACAAGTTGGCCACTGCCTGGATGATGGCAGCTTTCAAGGAGTCCACAGTGTTGTGAGCACGCTTGTTAGTGTCCCTCTCAAGGACGCCCCACAAGTAGTAGTCGCAGGGGCTTAGGACAGGGCTGCTGGGGGGCCAGAACTCCTTTGACCAGAACATCAATGAAGTCGGCGCTCCTCTTCCTGACTTGGGATCGGTCTGGAGTCTTTCTTTCCGGTGTTAGGAATCCTTCTTCGATGTCCTCCGACTCCTTGAAGGACTTGGCAATGCTGTAAACAGTAGCTTTGTGGAATTTGAAGAAGTCGATGATCTCCTTGGGCACACGGCCGCAACGGAGCGCCACAATAATGGCCGTCCTGCGCTCAAGTTTCGAGGACATTTTCAATCTTTTTGTTATTAAACAAAGCTCATAGGATATACTAACCAGTTCATACATTTTTAAACTTCTATCCTAACTGGTTTCTGAGATACAAGTACTCAAAGTTAGTCTAGATTCGCCTGCACACCCTGTATATATATACATATATATATATATATATATATATATATATATATATATATATATATATATATATATATATATATATACCTATATATATAGATATATACATAAGAGAGTGAATACATGTTCGGCATTATTTTCAATACCATTTATTTCATTCTAAATGAACTACATATTTTCACGCCTCATAATACAAAATATAATAGTATGTTTATTTGTCAAAATAACAACTGTAGTTAGGGGCATGATGGAAGAAATGGTTTGATTGCATTTATATATGATGTACCTACATAAACACACACACACACATTGATTTCATGCCTTCAAGATACTCCTTAACTGATAATAATAATAGTAAGGAGGAGGATGATATGATGATGGCTTTTAGGTGCCTTTAGCAGGAAGGCATTCCTCAATGTCTGACAGTTCACGTGCTTACTTGAATTCAGGATAGCATTATTATTATTACATTTATTTTGATCCATGTAGTTTCTTGTCCAAAAGTAGGAGGAAGATACTCTTGATGAGTACTTATTTATTTTGATGCACGTTTGAGTTACTATAAGAAGAACACGAAAAATAATAATATTAAAGAAATAAACAACGAAAACAATATCGGGTATTTACCTCACAAGAAGGAGAAGTTACTTGCCTTATTTACCTACCTACCTACGATAGGTAATGTTAGGTACATGCCTAATAAGTTTGCTTTGATTAACCCAATAGGACCATCTGGTTTCCCTTTCACATCTAGCCAACCAAATCAACACATGTATATTAAGCCAGTATTCATTTAATCCATTTTTTAAACAGTTATCTATACTAATAAAAAAAGAATTCCGTTCGTTCGTTCGTTTCCCTGTATCTCCCGAACGTTCATTAAATCTTGACAAATTTTTCTGTGAATAGTTTGAGAATTCAGGAAGTGTTTTAGGGGTGTTGCCAACTCCTGGAAAATTCGTCATCGCCATCATTATTTTATTCAACAAAACGTTTTTAACGATTTTTTAAAATTGCCACATTAGATTTTGACCAAATTTTCTGTTGAGGAGACTGAGGTAGTAAGACGTATTTTTATTTTATTGAGTGTTTACCAAAAATTCTTTTACCATATGATTACTTAAAAATAAGTTTTTTTGTCCCTGTCTTTCCCCCAAAACTTACAGTTTGTGGAAAATAACAACTTTTTTTTATTGCAACATCGTGCTAATCAAATTTAATAATGCTAGAGATAGAGAGAGATGTTAATCACTCTCAACTTTTCTTGATTAAGATATGAAATTGGAAGAGTTGTCAAGTTGGAAAATCCCGGGCAGAGCCGGGTAACATTCGCTAGTTTAGTATATATGATAAAATACTAATGTATAAACAATTGATAAACAATAAATGAATTTGCAAAACTTAAATATACAAGCATTTTAAATTAAAATTTTAGTATCTACATACATTAAATCTCAACTTTTAGATTATTCAAAATATTTAGATATGTAAACTATTTACTGTATTGAAAGTCTTTAAATCTTTTTGATAATATAAGTTTTTGAACTGGCAGGGCTCCTACACTATTTTTTGCCTATATGGTACGATAGAATTGCATATGTCCGATGGATATAAATCAAGGTCTGGGCAATACAAAAACAAACATGTAGCGTGTGACTACTCAATGATGTCACTGGAGAACGATTATATCTATCTATATATATCAATCAATCTCTCTATCTATCTATATAAAATATATATATATATATATATAAAATAAATATATATATATATATATATAAATATAAATAAATATATATATATATTCGTTCTCCAGTGACGTCATTGAGTAGTTATACTGCTAGGATTACATGTTTGTTTTTGTATTGCCCAGACCTTATTATACAGACCTTGATATAAATAATCATTATTGCATTAAATTAGTCACTTGAGCCTAGGATCTTATCAATGAGGTAAACCAAAAATGACCATCCCCTCTCGGAGTATTCGAACCTGGTCCCCCAACATGAGAGTTGGACACGCCTTAACGCACACGGCTATAGCGCTCTCTTTTTTCTTTACTATTTAACTATTTCGGTCGCTGGAGTTCAAGAATCTGTTCATTCATTATTTCCATGTGATACTTTATATAAAATAAATTGATACTTCGAAAATTTATTAATTTTCAAATATTTCCGAAATAAGAGCACATGGATGCAAAGATACTAGATAAAATATTTCATTCTAAAAAGATCAATAATAGTGTTTCACTCAATTTTTAGATATATGATTTCAATATAATAATTTAAAATAACAACGATATCATACAGTTTCTTAAAATTTGAAGTGAACGATTGTTTTATATTCAGACATGATGTTAATGCAACGAGCCAAATTTAACAATTTAAATTGAAATATGAGCATGCTTAAGATAAAAAAATATATACATATAACTACAACAGTAACCAACGAAACACATTAAAAAATACAAAAAAGTTATTAACAAAAAAATCAAAATATGAACTTTAAATCTGTTAATATATTGATAAGTCTTTTGAACATATATTTGGAGATTAAGGAAAAAGTAGAGGTAAAAATATTATTTTTTTTATATTAACAAAGTCCATAACTGCACACTCTTGAAATTATGTTTTCCAATCTATGTTATATTATAAAGGAGACCAAGTTTTTGAGGGAAAAATATCTTTGATTATAAATTAATTAAACAGGAATGAATCCATTCAACATTTATAATGTGAAAAACCTAGTTGAAATGAATGGGGAAAACTACTAATTCAACTTGTATTATAATTTTGTCCCCTATTGTACATGTATTTAGGGGGAAAAAAAAGGAATGGAAAATATTTATATATTCTAATTCTTATAGGTAATATATCTAATATAATAATAGAGAATTAAAGAATTATGTTATTCATTACAAAAAAATACTACAAACATCTAAATATTTTGAATTATACAAAAACAACTATAAAATAGAAAAAATTAAAGTTCATTTTATAAAACATTTTACAAAATATCGACTTTCAAAGAGTGTTTCAGAGTGATAATAAATACTCGCAGCCCACACAATTTATTGTAGTATGGTACGACTATCTTAGGTTTGATAGCAAAATTGAATTGGTGAATTAATTCATGCTCACAAAAAATAAGCCTTTACTTCAGATAAATAAAATTTATCCGAATATTTTTTCCGGCTAAAATATTTTATTCTGTAATCTGCGAAAAAAATAAACTGTAAAAATAAAATAAACTAAAATTATATATAAGAAACAGAGTAAAACTATTCATGGCAGTTGCAAAGATACATTAATGAACATTTTAGTTCCCATTTACTGCCCTGAGAATAACCTCATATTAAAAGACGCATAGTTTACTAAATTTATTTAAAAGCTCGTGATATCTTTTTTATATCCTTTTTATATTTTTCATGTATGTTTGGATCTTGCTCCCCAGCCCATTTCCACGTTGGCACTCCTAAATCTGGGATTAAAGTTATTTAATATAAATGCTTATTAGGAAAAGCCTAATTATTTTTTCTGCAAAAATGTTTCTTCGTCATCTTTCTTCTCTCTGAAAGTAAACTAAATATTGGCCTTAAATAAATATATAAATATTAGCACCAATAAAGATTCTGGATTAATTAAAGCTGAGGTGTGCTTGGGAAACTGTTCCCTCGCAACGCCCATACTTTGTGATTCACATTACTTAAATATATTTGCAGATAAAAGTATACAATATATAGTTTACTTGCCCTCTGTATTTTTTTGTTGTTGTCGTAGAAATTGGAGTTGCTTCTTTTTGCAAGAAAATAAATATGAAAATAATAGTTTAACAAAAAAATGAACCTTTATAAGAATTTACACATCATTAGAAGAAAAGCATAATATTTAGAGTTTTTATATATTGAGCTTTTTATAGAATATATTAGATCGTGTGATAAAAAAAATACTCCATTCAGATGGAAAAAAACACACTAGTTTTCTGTATTTCCTTTGGATTATCACTTTAAAAACTGTTTATTTATGATTACTTTAAAATTTAAAGTTTCTTCATTTATTTTAAATTGTACAATCGTGACCAGAATCGGAAATCTCTAAGGTCGGATGTTTTTAAACATTAAGATACTTTAACATAATATTTGTGGTTAGTAATTGAAGAATAATGAATTATCTGAAAGATGCAGACGTTAAAATTATTTATATTCAGTTTCGGAATACACAAATTACCAATTGCACGTGTTTTTTTAGTAAGAGACGCCATTTATACAAAAAAGATGCAAAAATAAAACATATTCCTTCCCGTTTTGACAGTCTTGGGTTATAGAGATTGCCAATACCCATTTCAATATGACTTGCATCTGATAATAAAGGTAAAAGGTTGCTATTCATACATGGTCTATACAGGGCGTATACGTATAATCCAGACTAATTAAAACAAATTTTGAAATGTTGATAACTTATTATTTATCAATATTTTTCAACAATTTTTTGTTAAATGAAAGGCACACATATATAGATATTTATTTTTCAATATAGCCCCCATCAGTGGAAACGACCATCTAGAGGTGGTGCCTGAAGCGGCCGCAGGCCTTGGCGACGACGTCCTTCTTCATATTGGCGAACTCCTCCACGATGGCGGCCCTGAGGGAGTCGAGAGTGTTGTGAGCGTGCTTGTTGGTCTTGTTCTCTACCATACCCCAGAAGAAATAGTCGAGGGGGTTGCAGTCAGGGGAGCTGGGGGGCCACAAGTCCGGGCTCCAGTGGTAGGGGAGGTTCTCCAACAGCCACGCGTGGATCTCCCTCGACTTGTGGGGGGGAGCCGAGTCCTGTACGAACTGTAGCCCAGGTCCTTGTTGATGGTGTTGGCAATGGTATGCTTGGAGCAGCCCATCTCAGCGGCCAACTTGGCGTAGGACTTGTTACCGTCCTCGTTGATCTTCCTCTTCACCTCGGCGACAAACTCGTCGGTCCTGGTGGCCCCCAGGGACCGAGAACGCTTTTTGCGATGAGCATCATTCTTTTTTAAAGAGTTCCAAGCCTTCCACTGGTCGTAGACGGTCGACTTGGGGTAGTTGAAGAACTCTATCACCTCCATTGGACTCCTCCCGGCACGGAAGGAAGCAAACATCGCATGCCTTTTCTCCTCTTCCATGGCTAAATGTTGACTGATTTTCAATTTGTTTTTTTTTGCAGATAGATAAGATGCAAGCGCAGTAACGTACATATGTGCGTTGCAATATCTCAAAAACAAAGACGACATAACCGATCAAAGTTAGTCCGGATTATACGTGTACTCCCTGTATATGATTATATTTTTCTAATTGATCATTACTTTTAGTATATCTAAATACAAATAAATAAAATAAGTTTGTGCATTCACTTTTTGTTCTTCATATTAAAAGGACACTTTGTTTTTCATTTAAAAATGAGTCTTCTAATTAATGAACTAAGTAAAACAAAAGGATTTTTTGTATCAACGTCTAATGTCATACACCCAAACAAATAGATCTTCACAGTATCTGGATACACAAAATCTGGTTGCAGAAGTAAAAAAATACAATAATAATTAGGAAAATTATTTAATAAATATACGATAATATTTGATGATGAAGCCTGAGATTTTTTATATTTGGGTGGAGGCATCATCGTCTCTTAAGATATTGGAAAATCTTTTTTGCAATTTGTTTTAATGGGATCAATAAATCCTTTTCAGACACTGGTAGTATTAATGCTTGATGAAAAGGAGGGTTTTTTAAAGAAATAACAGAATCCTGGTTCACCACCTCTTATGCATGAAGTAAACTGAGAAAGTTAATCAATAAATATTGCTTAATTAATATATATCTTGTATTCTATGCTGTTTTCATTACTATTTCAACCTAAAGCGTTAAAGTAAAGTAGTGCATGCATAACATAAAATTCTTCCTTTTTCTCAAAAGGAATTGGCCGAAATTTTAGTTCTTCTTAGTCCGTAAGAGGCGCTGCTTTGATGCTAGAGCTCTTTGAAAATAATAACAAAGTCCTTTTAATATTTATATTTGAAATCTTGCATAATGTTGCAGTGATTTGATATATTATTTCAAATCATCAAACTTAATCCCTTTAAACCGGTTTTAAATAGGATTGTAACGTAATTTCATGGACTAGCGACATCTAACGTCAAAGAAAATAACCAAAATTTTGGCCAATTTTTATTGTTTACTTTTTCCTTGCATGCGCTACTTTACTTTAGCGCTTTATTTCAAACCATGAAACTAAACGTGTCGAAATTAAGTTTTTATCTTCAATATCAAAATATGTATCATTGAATGAAAGGTCCTTAGGAAAAAACATAATTCTCCTTCCATTTTCTTTTCAAGTTAGTTTTTTCTCTATACTATGAGATAAGAAATATATATGGTATTTGCAGGAAGTGTTTGAAAGAACTAAACGTGTCTAAAATTAATTGGTTTCTTAGAATTTAGGGGTCTCTGACAGGAGTAAAGGACGGAAAAAAATATATATTTCCCTTGGTGTATTTATTTCAATTAATCTAGCATTAAGTGAGTGACAGTTTTCATTGGATCATATTATTATGTCAATTTCATGGCAATTCTCTATGAATATATAAACCATATGTCTTACTAAGTATCAGGAAACAAATTATATTGTATTTGAAAAAAAAAAATAGACACAGATTCATTGGCAATTAATTTGGACACTCAAATATGTAGTTTCTTATGAATATCAGAGATTATAGCAAATAGTAGTTCTGCTTGGATAAAGAACAATTTGGATATTTCAAAATATGCTTGAAGCTTTGATATTTTGATAGTTTAATATATATTTTTTTCATTTCTTTAGAGAACTGTTTTCAATATTGTATCATTAGCAATAAAATCATATACGGAAATAAATATATTAAATATTTCGTCCAACCCCACGAAAGTTTAAATTCAGTAAATGAACAAATAATATTATTGACCCCTTCCTTGTTCTATGTATAGGTAAAGCGTTAAAGTAAAGTAGCGCATGCAAGGAAAAGTAAACAAAAAAAATTGGCCAAAATTTTGTAATTTCCTTTAACGTTAGATGTCGTTGTCCATGAAATTACGTCACAATCCTATTTAACCCCGGTTTAAAGGGATTAAATTTGATGATTTGAAATATATCAAATAACTACAATATAAAAAACGTCTCCAAATATAAATAATAAAAGGACTTTGTTATTATTTTCAAAGAGCTCTAGCATAAAAGCACCCCTTACGGACTTAAGAAGAACTAATATTTAGTCCATTTTTTGGGGGGGGAAATGAAGAATTTTATGTTATGCATGCGCTACTTTACTTTAACGCTTTATGTATAGGTACTTATATCCTTTTAAAAATGATATTTTTCATGTTAGGGCCCATGACTAGAAATATACTTTTGAACCAATCCACTTCCTTCTCTTGATTTGCTTACCTGATACTTTTTAATAGAATGTACTAAAATAGATGGATGTATAGTCATTATATGTGAGAGAGTTTTTTTAATATGTATTTCAGGAAAGTAGGTTTATTATTATTGCTTTGACTATTATTACTATTATATTTTGAATGGATTGTCTGCCAATTCAAGACGCCCACACTACTTCACTCTTTTCATTTACTCCTCAAGATGTGAGAAGATAGCATCATAATAAAATTGCAATGAAAGTCTGGTCTGTAATTTTGGGAGAAGATAACATATATATATTTTTCACCCCGATGTACGACATGAAAGAATAAAGAAAAAAGTAAGAATCTTTTTAATTTTTCTTTATTACGTATTTTTTTCTGTAAACTCATGATAATCTAAAGGTACTAGGTATTAAGGAGATACTTTAAAAGATTTTATACGATAAACAGCTAGCTTGATGTGGCTGGTTACCTTGAAGACAGCTGACACGATCAGCTCTCATCTTTCTTAGGTGCATATTTATCTTGTTCTTCACACATTTACAATCAAAAGTCTCCTATATTTAATTGGAATAATGATAGATATTGAGATGCAGCCATAGAGGGCCGAAACGCTATACGCGCTGAAAAACAAAGTATTTGTTTGCGTCCTTATTTTACTTATAGGCTGATGTAAGTGAAGACAATTTATTAACAATGAGATGAGTATAACGTCATATATATTGATATAAATAAAGAGTTTTACTAGATAGCATTAATACCTTCTTATTAAAGATATAATTCACTGCCGTTATTTACTTATTTAAAGATCTTTTGGCTGCAAGAGATCCAGCAAACCTGTAAGAAGGTCCCTCTGGAAGTCTTCCTTCTTTCCAAATCCTCCAACACAACATTTCCATTTGATCTTGCTCAAAGTCACATACTCAATCTTAATCCCTTAACTAACTATTTTTACTAGGTTCATCTCATTATTTTCTTAATAAAACAAAAACATTGGCTATTTTGACGGAAGACCTGCATTGCTATAAAGGTCAGATCTCTTCATTTCCATCATGGATCTCACAGTCATCAATGGATACTAAAGCGAATTTGAACGCCATGGACGGCGGACTTTCCAAGTCGTGCATCCAAGACGTGATGAAATGGCAGCAACAGCTGCATTACTTATTTCCCTGTCAAGAAGGCCCTTGCAAACTGCCTCATGAAAACTCTCCTCCGGAGAGACGAAGAGCCAGCCTTGCAAATAGGGAAGTTCTATGTCTAGCAATTTTTGTAACTTGGTTTTCTTTAGGAAGAATAATGAAATCGGCATTGAATTTTACTCCATAAAGCACGAAGTATTTTGAGCGACAAATAATTATTCCATCGACCAGCACAGAGAACGAAGATAAATTGCGAAAGTTATCACCATCCATATGTTGGATTGTGGAAGAAGTTAGGACTAAGTTATTTTACCAGCAAATTGAGAAAAAGTTGTTCTCAAATGGCAGTGTCATGGATGGTGATCGAGTTTTCCTCTTCGCCGATACCCATGCAATGTGAGGGTTTTTATGTGAAGAAAAATCATTTTTTCTGATTAAAAAAATTGTCTTGTATATTTGATCGTTGCTTGAAATTATAAATAAAACAGAACATCAAAAAATTGTCAAAAAAAAGTAATTTCGTGATTTTCATTTGCAGTGCCATACTGTCATAAACCATCATTTTACTCATGCTCAGGACTTCTGTCTTTGATGACATACCAACTAGAGGCATATATATGCAAAACGGGGTCCAAGCTTCATATTTTCATAGAGGACGGGGAGGGTTCCCTGGATTCCGAGAGGAACGCTCACCCGATTTTACAGCAAGTGGCATCTATGGCAAGTACTAACTTGAAATATTTATTAGTATTTAGCATCAAAGTTCATTCGAATCCGTTCAGTACTTTTTGAGTTATCTGCTGAAAAACCAACCATAAAACAATATGTAATTATCAAGTTAAGTATATATTCAAATAAATATCATACAACAAAACCTTATATTGACCACGAATACTTAAAGAAATAACTCTCACCCATCATGTCTTCTCTCATTAACGCCCTTTGTTTGCACAATATTATATATATACTTTGAAATGCACTAGATTTGATACGTAAAAAACTTTGATAATTCAACGTATTTGATTCGCAGGCCCAGGTAGATTGAAATATAAATATTGCAAATAAATAATATTTTAAATAATTATAATCTTATATTCATTGTATGTACATCAAATACATAAAGATTGATTGACACAAGTAACTTTTTTCTCTTTCAAAATAAAAAAAATAAAAGGATCTACTTATTTGACTTATTTCAGATATATTACATTAATTGCAAGATGTTCGCCAACGCACAGAAAGACTTTTGACGATTTGAATTATGAAGTAGGTGACTCCTCAGCCAAAAATCCAATATTTTTCAAATAATTAACAATGCCTTATTAATATGTAGCTATAGACCACAGATTATTTTATATTGAAGGATTCAATATAAATGGATATATTCTAACTGATCAATATATCTTGTAAGATTGGATCGAAAGGCAACAAAATCCCTGAAGATTTTTCTTTAGGATAAAAATTTGGCATCATATGAAATTAATTCAATTAATAACTTTTAAAATGTGAACCACTCAAAATGTTGACTAAACTGGAGCATTGCCTATTTAAATAAGATACTCATTACGCATACAAAGCTCTTAATATACCTTTTAAAGACTTGTTGACGTTCGTTTGTCGTTCACCAAAACTTAGCGTTCGTCGCTCATCGTTATTTTTAAATTGAATCATTCGTCTTCCTCGTTAGTTTGTCGTTCGTCATTCTGAAAAAAATTAAAGACGTTTTTTTTTAAAGGAATTTTTCCCATGAAAATGAAAAAAAATGTCCTTTTTTTGGCGCCAAAAATGAACGTAGAACGATAAGGAATTTTCGTTGTCGTTCATCGTTCGAGAACGACATCAAATGAACGATAAATCAACAATTTGACTTTTTATATTTTTTAACCTTTTTAAGTATTTTTATTTGTTTACAATTAATTTTGAATATCAATTCTTATAATGTATATATTTAATGTAAATTATATAAATAGAACCTTAAAAGAATGCCTAAATATAATACTTATACAAATGGAATTTTCGTCATTAAGTTTTTTTAATATCTTTATTTTATATTTTTAACATACTTTCTGTTGTCTTTATTTGGCTTTTATGGCAATTCAAATCAGAGGGAATTGCATGACTTTCATCTTTTTAAATATTAAAACATTTGTATCTACGACTCGAAATGTAGCAAATTTGTAGAATTAATACATCTTTTTTAATTATTACATGCATTGCTCATACTAAATTGATTAGTATTTATATATGATATTTAATTATTACTGACCAATTTAATGTATCAATAAAGTATCTAACAAGCAAATATATATATATATTGTCTAATACAAATTTATATGTGCATGGGCATATAATGTAGTATGAAATTTAAGTATATTAAAAAACAGTAAACGTGAATATATGAAAAAATTACATGTTCACTTTGGGTTTTTTTCTCTAGAAATAAAGTGTTAAAATATGTTTAACCAAATATATATTTTTTAATCGCAAATTTACAAAAGACGATTTCGTTCATTCTTTAGTACTCACTATGCATGAAAAATATAAAAATACATTTATGGCACTAGAAATCCCGAATATGAATAATAAACATTTAATTATTTTAGAACTATAGGATCTATAGATTAAGAAATCTCAACGCAAGAAAGTATAAAAAGATATTTAACATGAAATACTATCCGTCTTAAAGTTCTACTGCCGTTTATATAAATTTAATAAAAGTATATTTATGACGAAATAATGTAAAAAGATACGAAATATACTATTTTCAACAAGAAATAGAGAATATATATATATATATATATATATATATATATACTGAAGTAAAAGAAATATCTTAAATTACTATTGAAAGAGAAATTAATAAGAGAACTTATACTTATTTTTATACTGATTGGTCACATATATATCAAAAATATATCCATGACTTCAATTGAAGACACACACGTAGGAAGTGGTTTGAGATAAAAAGAAATAAAATTGGTTGACCCAGACACAATTTATTGGCTAAAAGGATTGAGTGTTTGTGTGGCTCTGTCTCACTGCATACTGACTAAGTGATCATTCGGCCCACATACAATCTTTAGTGAAATGTCCTTTTTCATTCATCCATGAAACAGTTTTGCTATTTTGTCGGTCAACAATGAATAGAATTAAAAAGGAATGCTTGCTAAAGTTAGAGTGGCTTGGATGCAAGGATGAAAAAGCTTTAAAGTAATTACAGCTTGTAATTAAAAAAAAGAAATATTTATAAGACAAGAGTCAATTTTCAACGGTGGAAAGTTTCTCTTTCAGTTGAAAAGAGCGGCAAAAAAACCATCTTGTCCCCGTCCCATGGCACGTGAGGGTGAACTTTGAGTTCAATGCAAGAAAGGAAGCGGACAAAATTGCAGATCTCTACATGAAAGAATTAAATTTACCTGAGTGTTGGAAATCTATTTCTAAAATTGTTTCCGGAAAGCGATTTACGTTCACAGTTCCAAATATCCTCTAGATCCTTGTTCTTTTATACTCCATGTAAGGATTGCAGAAAGATTTTTAATTCAATTATTCATGCATTTTAAGGTTGTCCCTTCCTCAAGATTTTGAGAGAATATATAAAAGTTAAAATAAAAGATATAAAGATGTTCATATTGCTCCTATAATTCTCTTCGATCTTTCTACTTCTAATCTTCACAAAGCTTCTATCAAGACGAGAGCGATGAAATTATCTCTCTCCAGCTGTAAAAGCCTACTGGCGGAGCATTTAGCCAGGGAAGACGAACTGAGTGGGATCTTGATATTTGGGGCAGTTCGGTATTGGGCCCTCAGCATCAAGAAAATCCGTCGAGAGAGCGGTGGAAGCTTGCTGGAGAGGTGGTGAAGTTCTACACATCCTGCTATGTGAATGCAGCGAAGGACTCAAAAATGCTTTTTACATTTTTACAGAAAAATAGGATTTTATCGTTTGGACTTTTATTTAACCATTTTGTTGTGGTTTTTGTGATTTCAATGATACATAAATACATATATAACCATATTATACTAAACTTAGCATGAAAGTTGAACAAACTTTATCATTACTTATGATTGAACATACAATTAACAAAAAATCTGTAAAAAATACAAGAATAGATATCTCATGAACTATCTTACTTTTTTGAAATATTTCTATCAAAATACTTGTATGATTGTCATTTTTTTTTTGCACAAAGCCTAAAAAACAATCAAACTACTTTTTGTATCTCATCTAAAAGAATAAACAATATCAAAATAGAAACAAAAATATATTAAAAAATATATAATTAAACCATTCAAAAAAATTGAATTCTTAGCGAATGATATTGAACTACAGATATATTTTGTTCGGGTAGTAATTAATAATTTGATAGCAAATTTTCTGCGAAGGACCGCCGATCCATTCTATCGTAAAGGGAACTGCAGTGTTTATGTTACATGTCACATTTTGACCTGGCTCTACCTTAAGTACAGCATTTTCAATTTTAATACAATATACGTTTACGTTCAGTTTTACTTATATCATATTCATTTTATTGTCTGTTTATAATCCATAATTTGTGTCAATAATAAAATATCATATAATCAAAAATATGGGCATATATCAATGAAGTTTTATCACTATCAAGCAATCAATTAAATATAAAATATAAATTCAAATAGTCGATCTCGTTATCTAATTATAATCGTGAAGTTTATTAAACAAAAAAAGTATCATACAATTATAGCGCAGTTAATCGATACATAAACAACGATGTTTTACTTATATCAAATGAATGAAAAAATATAATACCAGGAGGATAAATAACATTTTGTTTATTGTAAATATCCTTTCGTTCAAACCAAATATTGTACTCGAGCAGATTAAATACCAGATAAAATATTTTTTTGAAATAAAAAAGGAATAACTTATATTCATATAGGTTTAAATATTAACAAAAAAAAACAGTATCTCTATTATAACTATATTGTAATTAATTACAATTTGTTCGTATATTTATTGAAGTTGATTTATTTATTTGATTTACACATTCGTCGGTTGAACCTTCAAACGATAAAAAGTTTCATATATATGAATGGTTCTTTAAACAATGAATATTCTCCCTTAAAAAAGAAAAAAAAGCGGATATAGAGGTTCTACAGGTTGCGTGATGATGTTTTCTCTCTATTGCGCGAATTGCTCTAGCTGGAAATTAGACATCAAGAAGAGCTGAGATTATTTTTTTAACTCCAAGTTGATAAAAATATGTATAACCATTCTTTTTTGCTATTTTTCAATTATTTTTGTATTAGAGTTATTTTATGAAATTATTACTTGCATAATTTATATAATATTTCATTAACATTAGTTGAAATTAGAATAAATATTTTAGAGATTTGAT
>CP045896.1:371699-407151 GCA_013387185.1 Caligus rogercresseyi
GTCAAACGGGAAGGAATATGTTTTATTTTTGCATCTTTTTTTGTAATAATGGCGTCTCTTACTAAAAAAAACACGTGCAATTGGTAATTGGTGTATTCCGAAAACTGAATATAAATAATTTAACGTCTGCCTTCAGATAATTCATTATTCTTCAATTACTAACCACAAATATTATGTTAAAGTATCTTAATGTTTAAAACATCGACCTTAGAGATTTCCGATTCTGGTCACGATTGTACAATTAAAATAAATGAAGAAACTTTAAGTAGCCAATTAAAGTAATCATAAATAAACAGTTTAAAAGTGATAATCATAGGAAATACAGAAAAGCTAGTGTGTTTTTTCCATCTGATGGAGTATTTTTTTAAATCACACGATCTAATATATCTATAGAAAAGCTCAAAATATAAAACCTCTAATATTATGCCTTTCTTCTAATGATGTGTAAATTCTTATAAAGGTTCATTTTTTTTGTTAAACTATTATTTTCATATTTATTTTCTTGCAAAAAGAAGCAACTCCAATTTCTACGACAACAACAAGTATAAACTATATATTGTATACTTTTATCTGCAATATATTTAAGTAATGTGAATCACACGTATGGGCGTGCGAGGGAACAGTTTCCCAAACACCTCGCTTAATTAAGCCAGAATCTTTATTGGTGGCTAATATTTATATATTTATTTAAGGCCAATATTTTGTGTCTTTCAGAGAGAAGAAAGATGACGAAGAAAACCTTTTGCAGAAAAAGTAATTAGGCTTTTTCTAATAAGCATTTATATTAAAAACTTTAGTCCCGGATGTAGGAGCGCCACCGTGGAAATGGGCTGGTGATTAATAAGTACATATGTCCCAGCAAGATCCAAACACTACATGAAAAATATAAGAAGGATATAAAAAGATATCGCGAACTTTTAAACAAATTTAGTAAATTATGGTCTTTTTATATGAGGTTATTCTCAGGGCAGTAAATGTGAACTAAATGTTCATTTATTTATCTCGCAACTGCCATGAATAGTTTTACTCTGTTTCCTATATAATTTTAGTTTATTTTAGTGTATAACATTTTCGCACATTACAGATACCGGAAACAATATATTTGGATAAATTATATTTATCTGAAGTAAAATCTTATTTTTTTGTGAGCATGAATTAATTCACCAATTCAATTTTGCTATCAAACCTAAGATAGTCGTACCATACTACAATAATTTGGTAGGGCTGCGAGTACTTTATTATCACTCTGAAACACTCTTTGATAGTAGATATTTTTGAAAATGTTTTATAAAATGAACTTTAATATTTTTTATTTATGTTTTTTTTTTTTTTTTTTAAATGGCAAAGGTCTTTATTCTATTCATATATACAATATTATAAAATAAAAATAGATATAAAAAGGGGGAGATTTGTGTTTGGTAAAAACATAAATAAACATTATAGTTTAAAATTAATATACCCCGTAAGACCTTAAAATTCTATTGACATATAAATCTAAAAACGTAGTAAAAGAAAAACACAATAAATAATTTTCTAATAGTAAAAACTAAGATTCTTTTTTAAATTTCTTATATTTTTTTATAATCATTCTAATGGCTTTGGCGTAGTGCTGAGAAGTTGACGGAAGTATTGACGAGTATTTTTTTGTGAGCATGAATTAATTCACCAATTCAATTTTGCTATCAACCTAAGATAGTCGTACCATACTACAATAATTTGGTAGGGCTGCGAGTACTTTATTATCACTCTGAAACACTCTTTGATAGTAGATATTTTTTGAAAATGTTTTATAAAATGAACTTTAATATTTTTATTTTATTGTTGTTTTTGTATAATTCAAAATATTTAGATGTTTGTAATATTTTTTTGTAATAAATAACATAATTCGTTAATTCTCTATTATTATTTAATATATTAAAAATATTAGAATATATAAATATTTTCCATTCGTCCTTTTTTTCCTAAATACATGTACAATAGGAGACCAAATTACAATACAAGTTGAATTAGGAGTTTTCCCCATTCATTTCAATAGGTTTTTTCCATTATAAATGTTGAATGGATTCAGTCCGTTTAACTCATTTATGTTCAAAAATATTTTTTCCCTCAAAACTTAGACTGCCATATTATCTCCTTTTATAATATAACATAGATTGGACAACATAATTTCGGTGTGCAGTTATGGACTTTGTTAATATATTAATATATTTTATTTTTAGTACTACTTCTTCCTTAATCTGCAAGGATATGTTCAAAAGACTATCAATAAGTTTACAGATTTAAAGTTCATATTTTGTTATATTTTTTGTAAATAACTTTTTTGTATTTTTAATGTAGTAGTTATAGGTATATATATATATATTTATCATAATATGCTCAAATTTCCAATTTAATTGTTAAATTTGGCTCGTCGCATTAACATCATGTCTGAATATAAGACAATCCTTCATTCTTAATTTTAAGAAACCATATGATATCGTTGTTATTTAATTATTCTATTGAAATCATACATCAATTTTTTTTGATATTATTGATCTTTTAGAATGAAATATTTTATCTAGTATCTTTGCATCCATGTGCTCTTATTTCGGAAATATTTGAAAATTAATAAATTTTCGAAGTATCAATTTATTTTATATAAAGTATCACATGGAAATAATGAATGAACACATTCTTGGACTCCAGCGACCGAAATAGTTAAATATTAAAGGAAAAAGGAGTGCACTAGCCGTGTGCGTTAAGGCGTGTCCAACTCTCAATGTTGGGGGACCAGGTTCGAATACTCCCGAGAGGGGATGGTCTTTTTTGGTTTACCTCATTGATAAGATCCTAGGTTCGAGTGACTATTTTAATGCAATAATGCTTATTTATATCAAGGTCTGTATAATAAGGTCTGGGCAATACAAAAACAAACATTAATTGTAGTAGTATAACTACTCAATGACGTCACTGGAGAACGAATATATATATTTATATATTTTATATTTATATAAATATATATATATTTTTATTTATTTAATTATTTATATACACACACATACATATATATATATTTATAGATAGATAGAGATATTGATTGGTATATATCTAGATAGATATAATCGTTCTCCAGTGACGTCATTGAGTAGTCACACTGCTACATGTTTGTTTTTGTATTGTCCAGACTTATTTACAGACCTTAATTTATATCCTATCGGATACTGCAATTCTATCGAACCATATAGGCAAAAAATAGTGTAGGAGCCCTGCCATTCAATAACTTATATTATAAAAAAATTTTAAAGACTGTCAGATACAGTAAATAGTCTTACATATCTAAATATTTTGAATAATCTAAAGTTGAGCTTTCATTTTGTCATTTAATGTATGTAGATACTAGAATTGTAATTTAAATTTCATTGTTATCAATTGTTTATACATTAGTATTTTATCATATATACTAACTAGAGAATGTTACCCGGCGCTGCTCGGGATTTTCCAACTTGACAACTCTTCCAACTTCATATCTTAATCAAGAAAAGTTGAGAGTGATTGACATCATCTTTCTATCTCTAGGCATAATTTAAATTTGATTAGCACGATGTTGCAATATAAAAAAGTTGTTATTTTCCACAAACTTTAAATTTTGGGGGAAAGACAGGGACAAAAAAAACTTATTTTTAAGTAATCATATGGAAAAGAAACTTTCTGGTAAACACTCAATAAAATAAAAATACGTCTTACTACCTCAGTCTCCTCAACATAAATTTGGTCAAAATCTAACGTGGCAATTTTAAAAATCGATAAAAACGTTTTGACGAATAAAATAATCATGGCGATGACGAATTTTCCAGGAGTTGGCAACACCCACTAAAACACTTCCTAAATTCTCAAAACTATTCACAGAAAAATTTGTCAAGATTTAATGATCCGTTCGGGAGATACAGGGAAACGAACGAACGAACGGAATTCTTTTTTTATTAGTATAGATAACTGTTTAAAAAATGGATTAATGAATCTTGCTTAATATACATGTGTTGATTTGGTTGGCTAGATGTGAAAGGGAAACCAGATGTCCTATTGGGTTAATCAAAGCAAACTTATTAGGCATGTACCTAACATTACCTATCGTAGGTAGGTAGGTAAATAAGGCAAGTAACTTCTCCTTCTTGTGAGGTAAATACCCGATATTGTTTTCGTTGTTTATTTCTTTAATATTATTATTTTTCGTGTTCTTCTTATAGTAACTCAAACGTGCATCAAAATAAATAAGTACTCATCAAGAGTATCTTCCTCCTACTTTTGGACAAGAAACTACATGGATCAAAATAAATGTAATAATAATAATGCTATCCTGAATTCAATTAAGCACGTGAACTGTCATACATTGAGGAATGCCTTCCTGCTAAAGGCACCTAAAGCCATCATCATATCATCCTCCTCCTTACTATTATTATTATTATCAGTTAAGGAGTATCTTGAAGGCATGAAATCAATGTGTGTGTGTGTGTTTATGTAGGTACATCATATATAAATGTAATCAAACCATTTCTTCCATCATGCCCCTAACTACAGTTGTTATTTTGACAAATAACATACTATTATATTTTGTATTATGAGGCGTGAAAAATATGTAGTTCATTTAGAATGAAATAAATGGTATTGAAATAATGCCGAACATGTATTCTCTCTCTTATGTTATATAATATATATAGTATATATATATATATCAATATATATATATATATGTATATATACATATATATATATATGTCTATATACAATATATATAATATACAGGGTGTGCAGGCGAATCTAGACTAACTTTGAGTACTTGTATCTCAGAAACCAGTTAGGATAGAAGTTTAAAAATGTATGAACTGGTTTGTATATCCTATGAGCTTTGTTTAATAACAAAATGATTGAAAATGTCCTCGAAACTTGAGCGCAGGACGGCCATTATTGTGGCGCTCCGTTGCGGCCGTGTGCCCAAGGAGATCATCGACTTCTTCAAATTCCACAAAGCTACTGTTTACAGCATTGCCAAGTCCTTCAAGGAGTCGGAGGACATCGAAGAAGGATTCCTAACACCGGAAAGAAAGACTCCAGACCGATCCCAAGTCAGGAAGAGGAGCACCGACTTCATTGATGTTCTGGTCAAAGGAGTTCTGGCCCCCCAGCAGCCCTGTCCTAAGCCCCTGCGACTACTACTTGTGGGGCGTCCTTGAGAGGGACACTAACAAGCGTGCTCACAACACTGTGGACTCCTTGAAAGCTGCCATCATCCAGGCAGTGGCCAACTTGTCCAGGGAACAGTGGCTCATGCCGTTGGGAGGTTCAGGCACCGTGTGGAGGTTGTTATTGTGAAAGGAGGAAGTTGGATTGAATGAACATTAAGAGAAAAGTCATTTAAATTTGTGTGATATGAAAAAAGTCAATTAAAAGGTCTTGCTCTTGGATATGAGTATCTTGTTTCCGTGCTAAAAAAGTCTAGATTCGCCTGCACACCCCTGTAATATATATATATATATATATATACAGGAGCGGAGTGGGAAGAATTTATCCACCGGGACAATTATGCCCTCGCCGGCCTTATACAGGCCCCAATATGCCATTAGGAGGCTGTCAATGGCCGTTTATGTTTCTTGAGGCCAGTGGCCCACCGGAAATAGTCCCGGTACTCCCGTGGCCACTCCCCCCTGTATATATATATAACATATTTTACTCATTGAAAAATAGGATGGAATTAAGAAATATAAAAATATGTTGCAAAGTTGCAATTTTAGTTTTTATATACTAAAGTTTGTTGTGTAAGGTGTGAAAATACTTAAACTTTTAAAGAAATAAATGATATTGGATAAAGTACAAAAAATATTATTTTTAAATATATAAAAAGCCAGGATTGAGATACAAGTTACTTTTGGTATAAAGGGTTTTATGCATGAAAATCATATGATTTTTTAGTCTGGTGTAGAGGTTTCAAAGGAAAAGATAGGACAACTAATTAACGATGATATTTAAAAAATCAAATAGCATGAGTGAGATAGACATAAGTCCGATCTCACAAGAGTTATAACCCATTATATCAAGAGACATAGATTATTAAGTAAAAGGATTTTTTTTAAATAATGGATACAGTTGTTATAATTTTCATCCTGCCTGAGTTTGTGTTGATTTTCAAATTTAAACACTGCTACAAAAGAATAACAGGTTATAAAAATATTCCGGCCTTAAATCTGACAATAACTCTTGACTTTTTCTCTAAATGACTTGGCCATATAATATCGGTTTTTTACTTGTGGAGTGTCCTTGAATTTGATACTACTGCTTGAATTATATTCTTGCGATCCAACTTTATATTTCTATGGCAATAAGATAATTAAAGGAACAAAGATATTTTTTTTGTGAAAGGATTTTATACATTAAAAGAAAAGGGCAATAAATACTAAGGATATGGATGAACTTAATCAATACAATGATATCTATAATATATAAAAGCTTTATATATATATATATAATCAATGGACTTCAAGATTCTATGCATGCATGATCATATGGAGATTGACTATAGCGTTTCAGTTTCTATAAATAATGACGTCATTGATCATTAATTGCAAATCTGAATCGAAAGTAATTTTATGGAGTTAAGTATCCAATACAATAAAACGTAATAATAATAGCTTTCTAACACAACCTGAATAGATAAGTCAGGCAAAATCGTCTTATCAATAATGGGAAGGAAAAAAATCAACATTCGTTTCAGATAGCACAACCCTCAATCTTAAAAGTAAATATTTACGTTCATTCTCATGAAGTCCCTTTATATCATTTATAAATGAGGTTTCTATAACTATTTATCGCAATGGGTAATCAACTTACTCTAGGGTAGTATCCTTATCCTTATCAAGAAATATATCTTTCGTCATTTCCTTCTTTGAATGAGGAAATAACTCTTAATTTACCCCAATCCCATCAAAAGAGTTTTATTCATTTTAACCTAGCATTATTGAGGGGAAAGGTATACTTATCGAATGATGCCTATAAAAGAGGCTTATCATATCTAAAAAAGACTATTAAAGTCACACACCTTAAGTCGAGCTTGACGATTAAACAAGGCTAAGGGAGTAAAATGAAGGGACTATCAAAATATTTATACGAAATAAATAAATAATGATTTATCATTAAACAAGTGAAATAAAGAAAAATATTCATGGAAGTAATTGAAGTGGTTTTTAAAAAATATGTTGTATAAGCCTTTTGGTGATTGTAAGTTGTCAGGGGTCTCTAGCGGTGATACACAAAATATAATGATATAAAATAATACCAATTGGTTTATTGCAAAGGGACTCGTATCAGAAATGTATTTTCCTATTCTCAATATTGGATGTATGCTTAATAAACATCATTTAAAAAATAGTAGAGATATGTACTCCTTATGTGTGTCAGTTGGTTATTGTCTATTGCAACTATAAAAGTTTACTTTATGCTATACATACACTTTTAGCTATGGTTGTAAAAATATATTTAGGAATTAAACAAACATAAATAATTGGCTAAGTAGTATCAAATGACCCTTTCATTACTTTGCTAATATCCTTTATATAATCTAACCATAATTTCAGTAACTCGCATACAGTTTCATTACTTGCTTGTTTATTCATTTGTCATAGTCCAATCCCAATAGCATATCTAAAGTCCGCTCCAGAAGCTTCCCCTGGCTGTTTTATTTTAGCATGCTACAATTAAGCTATATAGAACCTTACAGACATTTCCGTTATGGTGAGGAAAGAAGGAGTCATTCATTTACTCGGAGTGTTTCTCCAAATATATCCTTGATGTCATCTGTTGTCAACCTCAAAATATGAACTACTCTATCACAATCTAAGAAAGAATGTCTGGAAGTGTCTGGACTCTGGCCACAAAATGTGAAGTTTCTTTCGTCTATCTTCTACACAAAATTGTAAAGAAACAGAGATGAGGTCACCATCCTGTTGGGAAACCACTTTTTCGTCAAGCTCAAAAAGGGGTTTCAAAAAGTGTCTTGGAGACTCTATCGGGTTGCAATAATTTAATTTATCATATATATATATATCAGAGCTTCATAGATGTTTATCAGTTTATGTGTTACTTATGATGAACTCGGATATACCAAAAACTATTTATAAATGCGGGTAATTATAAACTACTAATATTTAAAAACGAATGAAGATAATACTTTGATTCAAACAAAATCCTTATAAATATGTGCAAGGTAAATATATTGGTAGTAATTGGCCGTAAGGAGGCCTGCCGAGTCATGTTATTAACTGCAGCCATTCAAAATTAGAAAATTGGACAATCTTACATGAGTCTTAATTTGAAAAAATGATAATCTCATATAAATTTCTCAAATTTTATTGAAAACTAATCAACTCTCTTCAGTCGGTGGGGAAAAACTGTTTATAAATATGTTTTTAAAAGTAGCATTTAACCTATTTTTGACCTTTTGACAATAGATTTTTATTGTGAGTTGTTTTTAAAAATAATTTCCCCACAATTTTTTTATTCATGATTCAATCACATAAATTCCTATAGACATCAACCATTTGAATACATATTTTAGATAAAACCAATCTTCTTTTTTCTTGAGACATTCCTCTCAATTATGATTGTATCCCCTTAATATATAAAACAATAAATATTTTCTCTGGGCGATAAAATAGATAATAATAATAATAATAAAAATCAATGAATGAAGTTTCATCCTAATGATTTATTTTTCTTATTTCTCTTATCAGCTCTTCATAATAAATAAAGTCCACCACCTACAACCTCTGATTTTATATCATGACTCTGGAATTAGAACGCTCAAATACATATATACATTTGTAAGAATCCTCTGATCACACCAGACGCTGGGAGAAAATAACTCAGGACTCAAATGATAATGATTTCCCATCCTACACAAACCCCCTCTATTTCTGTTACATCATTAACTCATGGATGACGTCATGTGATTCATGAGTGATTCATGTGAGTCATGTGATTTGGGAGAATTATTATTATTATTTATAAATACTTTTAAAATATATATATGTAAATCCAACACTTTGTTTTACAATTTAATCGTTGATTCTAGATTTAAAAAAACACCTTAAATAACGGCAATGGTCTTTGGTACGTGTTTGGCTTACCGAAGTAGAATGAGTACACAACATGGTTCAAGTGATTTTGTGTGTTCAAGGGATTAGATCGTTTGTTTGATTCTAACTGGGATTGCCAAAGACAATACCTCCATACGTACTCTGGGATCATACCCTCAAACAAACACGCCATTGGTAAGGCAGAAATACGTCAGGAGCAAAACCGACACGATATTCATCTCTATGGAAACTATCCACATTTTGTCGTAATCATTGTCTGTATGTCAATACAATGCAAGTCTTAGTCTAATGGCTAACTCTATGGCAAATAAACTAATGAGTTATTGAAATAAAAAACTAGTTAACCGAAAGGGTAATATCGTCAGCACAAATAAAGAATACATTTACTGCCTCTCTTTACGATTCATTGATAATAAAAGTATAGGACGCATGTAAACTCAAATATAATGCGTTGAAAGCAAGTCCTTTTCGTTCAAACCAACTTCGATTCAAGTTGCTAATCTGGTGATGTCATGATGAAACTTTTATTTTCATATATTTGTCTTGTCTTCATCAATTATAACTTTTATATTCTTTTCTACCTATTTGTTACACTTTCTTCCATGACTGATGTTATTTTTTTACATTTTGATGATACCCATGAGATTATACTTTATAAATATGTATTAAACTTGTAATTTCTTTTGATGCTATTGGCATGTAATCATTTTCTACGAAATGTTTTTTGTATGATTATATTTTTGTAGTTATGGAATGAAAGTAATATTATGTTAGTCAAAATTGAGTGCATTGTAAATATAACATTGAAGATTTTGATTAGAATTATATAGTTTATACCTGGTGTCTTCGTTATAATAAGTTGTTCCTATAAAAATTTATAAACAGTATATTTATACTCAAACTATTTATTTATATATCGTATATATATATATATATTTACTTTTACAGTTGCAATTTTTAATACTTGACAGTATTTCATGCATATTGAAATACAATAAAACGAATTTTTTTTGTAAGGACCAAATCAAAATTATCATCATCCCTACAAGTAAATGTATAAAAGGGAAACGAATTTGTAAATAAAGATGAGCAAAAATAGTTGTTTTAGTCTTATGTCTTAAAAAACAAGATTTTTAAAAATCAAAATGAGGTCACAAATATATTTTTTCTGCTTTTTTTCTTTTTTTAGCTCATATTGTTCAAGATTACAAATAAACATTGCAACCAGTTCGATTTGGCGTCATTGTAAGTTCACTTTAGATGACAATGTATTTTTATTTGTGCCTAAATATTTTATTATTATATATAAATATATATATAAGTATTCATAAGATGGTAATGCATAAATAAATCACATAAACAATTTAGTAATATTTGTCTGTTGTGGTTTAAATTCAGCTACATCATAAGAATAAAGTTACATACTAAAAGTTAGGAAACTCAAAGATAATTTTTTTAGTTGTAAAAACAAGAATAAATTACCTGCAAAATGAACATTGCATTCTGATTCAGTAACAATATCATCACTTTTATTTTAGTTTTTATATTGCAACACATATTAATGCATATTAAAAATATAACTATTAGTTTTTTTCAACCAAAAAAATCATAATGAGTAAAAACACTCATCCTCATTTATAATTAATAAATTCCAACAACTCATGAACGTATATGACTGTAGGAATCTAGGAATGCCTAGGATTGTCAATAACATGACAGGGCGTCGTAGAATGATGCAAATATACTCTTATGTACAGTACAAAGGTGTTATAAAGACATTAGGTAAATGTCTTTTTCATTCATTCTCCAAGACAGATAACATGAATGGAAGACATCATTTATGTTTTTATGGGGATTATACCCTGGCATATGTGAGTCATTCATATTGGGCACATATACTTACATAGAGCGGAAATACTTTGATAATTACATAACTTGGAGTAACGAATCAATTGAATGTGTCAAAACTCTATGAACTTCAATCCAAAAGGACGTTTTTACATGTCATAAAAAGCTATGAATATAATACTAATATCAAACAAGTGAATTCAAGCAAGATGGTTTCAATTCGTTGTGACATGATTTTGAAGTGTATATTTAAAAGGCTGTCCGGAAGATTCGTTATAAGAAAAAATAAGTAAATCCATGGGAACCTGTGAATTATACTTTGTAGAATTGATATTAAAAAAATGTTATACCTCTTTTAAACTATGTTTATAGTTTTGAAGGGCAATGGAGCTACAAAAAGTATTTTTTAGCTCTAGTTATTTATAACAAATGAAAAAATAGTAAATTAACATATATTTATGCTATAAGTGTATTGAAATGGTCTGAATAGGACTCAGTATATATATATATATATATATATCAAGAAACGACCGGGACACCTTTTTTCGCCGGGACCCGGACTTAAATTTTTCTAGCCGGGCCTGGCCAAAACCGGGTCAGGACATAATATATATTTTCGTTCCATCAATATTCTGAAGTGAAGAATTTCCAAAAAAAGTGATGATGTTTTTTTTTAGAAAAGAATCTCCAAAAAAAGTGATGACTTTTTTTAAGGAAATAATTTGCAAAAAAAGTGACGACCTTTTTTTAGAAAAGAATCTCTAAAAAAAGTGACGACCCTTTTTTTAGGAAATAATTTCCAAAAAGTTTATGAAGTGATGATTTTTTAAATTTTTTAATGACAAACGAAATATTAATGTCCCGGCCCGGTGTATAAAAAAACGGGACACCGGGCCGGCCAGGATGCTCAAAAACAGCCGGGACCGGGCCAGGTACCCGGTCGTTTCCTGATATATATGTATATATATATATATAGGTACATATATATTATATACTTTGTAGAAACATATTTCAATTAAAACATCACACTAATGCATCAATCTTTCAAATTTTTAAGCACTCTAATGAATTGAAATTGACTATGAAAAACATTTAATTTGTAACATAAAAATGTTTTTTTTAATATGTTCGAAAATGAATTTAAAAAACTATTTCTACCCAAAGATCTTGACATTGTTACGAATGTTTATGATTTGTTATACAATGTTTTAGCTCATACTAGATATTCTTTTGGTATTTAAAACAAATTTTTCTATTTAATTTTTTTAATAAGGTTACATTCCTAACTTTTACTATCAGCAGCATATATTATCATATTATCTTCCCTTCGGTAAACTTGATTCATACCAAGAAGATAGTTGTCTTTCTTCATAACTTTTGATAGAACTTTTTATTTTGTTTTTCAATTCGTTTCAGGTTATTTTCATAGAGCTTACATTTGATTCAGAGACCATATTTGAATTAGGGCTATTGTTATGATAACTGGTATCTTAAATAGAATTCAATTATGTATGCATGTTCATGGTAGTAAGGCGAGAAAGTTTATGGCAACTCAAGGAATTAAAAAAAATGAAAGGGTAATACTTTTATTTCTTTCAAGCACTTCATTCGGTAAAATGAAATTAATTGTATCAACTCCAAAATATCTAAGCAGCATTTATAAAATTATAAGGTTATTGAAATTATATTTATTTCCATATAGATATTTAAATTCAGGAGTTTGCATATAGTTATTATTTAAGATGTTAAAAGCAACTTTTTATGACATTTTCGATATGTAATGTAATATTTGTAACATGTGTAAACATAGATGTGATTGCTTCACAACTTGACAGGATCAACACACCCTGCCGTCATATATGAATGTTTGGCAGTACATAGTGTCTACTTTCAGGAACCATCGGTCCGAAGAAAAAAAGGTGTATCTAAATGCATCTTTAAACCTCTAAGAAGGAACACAACAACTTTTACTATTAAAGCAAAAGAGGAGGTTGTTGTTGTCGTGCAGGGGCGAGGATCAGGACAATCTCCAACCGTATGCCGCTCAGGACCTCACCTCTCTAAATGTCTCGACTCATTAAGCATCCACCAGAAATAAAAACCTCATCACAAATTCCACTCTGGGCCATGGAAGATCGTTACAATTATGTCTAAAAATATCTAGAGTGAGACCAAGACTACAGAAGATGGATTTATCGGAAAAATGTTTTTTATATTTATATACTTTTTTTTGCCTATATGGTTCGATAGAATTGCATACGACAGGATATAAATAAGCATTATAGCATTAAAATTAGTCTATCGAACCTAGGATCTTATCAATGAGGTAGACCAAATATGACCATCCTCTCTCGGGATTCGAATCTGCGCCCCCGACATTGAGAGTTGAACACGCCTTAACACGCACGGAAAAATATTTCGAAGGTTTGATAGATCCCTTGACTCACTCAGGCCACAACCTGATTTACTCGGATATGAATTATCATGTATTTCTTGTTATCCTTTTTTGTTATCTGAAATGTTCCTTGAAAATTATTTTGAAATTTTGTTAAATGGCAATCACAACAATTATTAATACACTTGTGGGGACTCAAATGCCTTACTATTTAAGTAATATCCTAAGTCGTTGCTGTGGAGGTTTGTGCCAATCATAAAGTGATCTTTTATCTCATCTTATTATACATTATATCTATATTTTTTGTTCGGTAGAATACAACTACTATAATAAATGCTGTTAAACTTCCCGTCAGAGTTTTGAAACTCTCCGGTTCTGTTCAAATTATTTACACACACTTTGTTGAGCATATAATATATAATCATGTTTTCATTATGATTATTTGTTATATTAGTAAATAAACAAAGGATACTAGAACCCAGAGCAACTCACAAAATAAATGGTCAGCTTCTATAGCTGATTTAATATGGCAGAGAAAAATATAATTTAAAATAATATAGATCAACCATAGACAGTTGGGCCAGGTCGACCACATTCCCTCTCCTCAGAGTCCCACTGCCTTCAACCATACAATAGATCTATTGACTGCTTCTACGGTGCGGAACGCCTCTTCTAACGAACTGCACTGAGCGTTCACAAAATAAACGGAGAACACAATAGCAAAATATATATTATTTGTGGTACCCATCATGTCTTAAGATATTGATAAAATCATATAGATCATGGTGGTAGTAGAATCTTTGATCGTTTTGAAATACAAAAAGGGACAATTATGGTGTATTTTATATAGTTGTATAAATGTTATATCTTTTATGCATAAAATAGCTTAACTAAAAGTTAGGTTTTTAAGCTTTGTTATTACACGGATATCTTCGGACCTTTAAACAATGAAAAGTCAACATTCAGAATGTTAACTTTTTCAAAAAAGAAGAATTCTTTTGTATTAAAAATAGGCTTCTCTTAATTAAAATATACAACAACCTTCAGAGTACTCACCATAACCCAATATGCGTAACAGGACAACCACCCCCTAGACAATCTCCCCCCGGGCATTTACCCCCCCGTTATTAATACTTCTTATCTATTAAAGTCCACTTATGAAGTTAACTATGTTTTCTAGCTATAAACAAGGTGGCGTCACTGGTGAACCACTTTCTTGATCTCCTTTTCCGCTGCTTGCGAAGACTAATGGGTACTTAGGTTTTATAAAAATAGCCACAGGAACACGTTTTCAGGTGTGAAGGAATTAATATAATAAATTGCGAATAAAATTTATATGTCACATATATGTCTAATAACCATAACCCAAACTGGCACCAAACATTAATTCCTAACTTGTTGTCTAACTTAATCACGTGAAGGATTTATTCAATTAATAATAATTCAGGAATTCATCCTCTTTGCGCATAGTAATTGGGCTTATTTGTTGTGTGTGTAGGCACGTTTAAGCGTGCTTAGTTCTATGGATGAGTTCATGGCACCTGCGTGTTCTTTTGTTTTATCCTCTGCAGCTACTAATTGAGCTCAGGGGGGAATCTCTTTGCTTAAAAGGAAAAGTAGTAGTACTGCGTGAAGAGGAGGCGGTGATCAGTATGCAATTCCATTTTGGGGGATGTTGCCAAATCCATTACAATCTTAGCCCTGGATTTTGGTCATAGGAAAAAGAAAGAAAATGCATTTCGGGCACTAGAGTGCTCTCTAAATACAAAAAATAATATGATAGGTGATCATAAAGGTCAACAAACACAACATCTTTTGTGTATGTATGTGTGCTCATAATGATGAATTGACCTCTAACTGATGCCCTATTGAAAGCTCCTCATGAACTAAGGTTAACTACATTAATTGTAGGCCTATTCTTATCGTACACTATGATTAATTTGTTGCCTTATACTATGTGGAACAAACTCTTTGAAATGTTATTGTGTTTAACCTCTTGTTGATAAAAACAGTTTTATATGAAAGCTTTTAAAATACAGCAATCCTTAATTAATTTGAGTATGTCTTATTTTTGTTCATAGATGTATTTCTTTCATTTCAATACAGTTTCATAACAGTTTTGAAGGGAATAAAATATCTCTGATTATTGTTACTATACAACACTTTGTTTATAAAATTTCTTCTACGACAATCTTTAGCTATTCCTTTCTGTCATTTAAAAATTTATATTTAACATTATATAATTGTATAGATACATTTTATAACAACCAAGAACGGAATGAATTATCTCTAAAATCCAAATTAATTATTTGTATAGTTTTATCAACACAGTTTAATGTTAAAGCAATGTCCATACATATAGGTAATTCTTTATATCATGTTATAAAATTTGCTTTAAAATTTTATACATGTTTTAATAAACTTCTCTATAATCCGAATAACTTGTGCTATAGTCGTTATAAAAGCAGGCTTGCAGGCTAAGGTTTTTTATAAATGGAATATTTTATTATAAATATTCAAAAATTACATTTTATGATATGTACAGCAGAAATGACCTAAGACTATAATGTATGAGAAAAGCCATAAGTAAATATTTCAATTTACAATTTTATCTTTGGGGTTGAACTAAAAGCATTATTTAAATACTATATCAAATACAAATTTAAAATCTTAATTGACATACGGTCTAGAAGATGAGCAACATAAGCTTTGAGCTTTAAAGAGGCATTACTTACAATTCTTAAAAAAAATATTGTAGATAATGTCTTGTGGTGGATGGAGACATCAGAAGGGAAATATATTTTTAATTAATCCTTTCGTCGTTCCATTTTGAGTATGTTTAGTGTATTCATAAGGTTTTCATTATTAGTCAATATTTGTATGCTTATATAAAGATAAAGAGCGGTAAAAATATATATATGGAATCCTTATTGCAATGATGTAAAAAAGTAAAAATATTTTATTTGTTACACTAACGAAAAATGCCGTATTTTAAAAGGCCTCTGCATATAATTACTTAATGCCCATGTAATTTTCTCCGAAAGACCATAAATGGCTTTTGTCCATATGATTGAAAAGGTCGTGTAAGGCTTAATGAAAACGTGATCAAATAGGTATAAATGTAGATACAAATAGGCAAAAACAAAGAGACGACAAAATATAAAATATATGTTATGTGAAGTGAATTGAAAAACTATAAAACACATTTTATATATACAAATTGAGTTATAATAGAAGTATTTTCCCTCAAATCACATAAATAAATAACCATAACAAAGTTATAAATCACGAACATGATCTAAAAACACATTACCTTATATACTTTTCAAAAATCGTGAGAAAAATAAATATGGGGGGAAATATTTTTGTATTTTTTAAGAGAACGATTAATTTTAATTAGCATTATGATCATTAAGGTTATTGGGCGTTCTTTAAGTTTATGATCAACGAATAATCATTAAGTTCATTTCATAATAATGATAATACTAATGATGAAAGTAAATTGAACCGACTTGGAGTATGTGAATGAAGAAGATTGAATCGTTTTTATAATACATTTTTTCTTTAAGCTTAAGCCGTTAATAGTATGGCTCAGGCTTGACGTCATAAGAATAATTGCTTTATCAAGTTAAAATTATTTTGATTTAGATATATAAAAATCTATAAATTTCACAATTAATTTTTATTTTTAAGGTCTTTATTTTAAATTGTATTACATAGAATACACATAAAGTTAAATTATAAATTAGAATGTAGAATTGCATAAAAAATACATAAATAAACATTATAGTTTATTTATGTATTTTTTACGCAAATCTACCTACTATTTATAATTGTATTTTAGTGGATTTTCTATATAATACAATTTAAATCAAGACCTTAAAAAAATCAAATTTAAAAATGGATATACCCATAAGCAAAGGTGAGGAAGCAAAAATTAAATGTTGACCAATATAAATTATAATTGAAAACAAAAAAAGACATGTTGCAAACTAAAAACAAATAATACAAATTGTCTACAATCCTACATATTAAATAAAAGAAACAAACCAACAATGGAAGTTTTTTCTTCGCTGGTATTAAAAATCAATAATATGTAAAAATATATGTGATACTCATAGCAATTACCTATGTCAAACACAAGATAAGTTTGTTTCTTGTTGTCATGGATAGTGAAACGTGTCCAAATCTTAGTATTCTTTTTGCGTCATCAAAAATCTATTATAAAAATAGTTTTTTGATGACGTGAGAGCGAAGAATAATATCACTAGTAATATTATGCGTCCCGCTTGCGGTATGACGTCATTACAAGCCACGGCATGCGAAAAATCAGCTGTCTTCGCATATGGACAATGGATATACTTTTATTTAAACTTATCTTCTCCTAAAGCTCAATATTTGAATAATAGTAATCATGGAGGGAGACAGCTACTTTTGCATGTCACGCAATATCTGTGTGGAACTTATCTAAGCCCTTGAGGTCGGCCACTCCCTTCACACAGCCAGGACCGCAGCTAGGGCAATGGACGCAGCGTCCCCATATAATCCATTCTGCATGGGCATTTTGTTTTTATTTGTTTTTATTTATTTATATTTTTATATATTTTATAATTTTATTGTTTCTTTATTTATTTATATATTTTAGACTAGTTACAAATGTAACTAATATGCCCAATGGCAATAAATATACTCGATTACACACACTTATGAAGCTCCAGTTTATTTTTCTGGAACATATTTATTAAAAAGCTTATATATTTTAATTGCTTGACGTTATTAGTTTGTAAGTAGTGTACTATTCCATATTCATATAAGTTTTATTTGGAAGTTTTATGACAAAAATGTTTGTGTATATTAACGGGAAAAATTCCCAACTTTTTTGTCCATATGATTCAATAGAATTGTAGATCCGACAGGATATAAATAAGCATTATAGCAATAAAATGAGTTCATCGAACCTAGGACCTTAACTATAGGTAGACCAAGATTGACCATCCCCTCTCGAGATTTGAACCTGCGCCCCCAAAATTGAGAGCTGAAACACGCCTTAACGCACAAGGGCTTTTGCACTCCCTTTAAGTCCTTTTAATAGTACATTTATATGGATGAAATTTGTCGTCAATCATAAATAGTCAAGACATAAGAAAGATATCACGTGTAAAAAAAGCATTTTTGGATATTGTACTTGTGAGTAAATAGAGTTAGTTTTCCAACAGAAGTTTAAATACCAAAAATATAATTTTTACAGTATTTAAATCTATAATTCTTATAATAGTATTATATAAAAAAATTATGGATATATAAAGTAGTTGAACTGCTAATGGCATCCTCCACCCTTCGTGGGTAACAACCTTTTAATTGAACAAATAATTTTGCTCATAAGCCTTTTAGAAAAAAATAAGTTTTAAATTCAATATAGCTCTTGGAGGTCCCATAGATAAAATATTATTAGCAATTATTTGTTAAAATAATATGTAGTCAAACTCTTGTGAAATGATAATGCCTTAAAAACAATTTCTTTATAGAATTGAAGGCTAACACACAAATTCCGTGGACTTTTTCCGTTTCTTTGGAAACCAGTATAATACAACAATTTTAATGAATATATAGTTTAAGTGTTACTATTATTTTTTATCATAATGCTTCTTCATATAACTTTCTCAGACACATCAAATAAGTTGACATTAACTCACATCAAGTTACTTTCAAATTCACTCTCAATGATGATCATCCAATTCAATTATCCCTATCATTTTAAGTAATAATCATAGCAAGTTTAATTCTTCTTCACAAATGACCTCCAATCTTCTCTCCTCGTTTAAAAAAACCGTTTTAAATTATTCTCTAAGACGTCTCAGAGGATGCATTTTCCTTTAATCTAATTACAACAAATCAGCTTCTTCTTTTATCTCAATACCACGATATACTGATATGCAATAAATATATTCACATATATAGGTTAAGTTAAGGGGAGTTTTAATGAAAATCATTATGATAAGCATTAGTCTAACGGAGGCATATAATTATATTGTTATCAAGATAGCCATTGATGGCTAAAAGCTCCAAATATGTCTTTGACTGTTTTTTGCAAGAATGGAGTGAGGCATTTAAAGCACCCTCCCCCTCCTTTTGCCACGTGAGACTTATCTGATGAGTTCTTTTATAAACATGTTTTGATGACTTGGATGTATGTGAAGGAATGAGTGATACTACATAGCATCTATGACTTTAATGAGTATTTCAACTTTTTTCAATAATTTACAAAAAAAACCATTTCTAATTTCATAAATGCAGAAAAATCGAACTAACTCTGATATAATGAATACTCTGCATTATATAAATGATGTGTTTATGCATTATTGTATTAACTCATGTATTCTCATTTTTTATTATTAAGGATCAGAGTAATTTTTTTTTTTGCTGACATAGAATGACTACTTTCTAAATGATTTTACATTTCTATGCACTTTATATTCAAATTGGTCTCTGATCTTTAAATGACAATTTCAATTTTTATACACAAGGAGAGTTATTTCATATATTTATTTACGTTGAACAAAGATGTTCAAAAAATTATTATAACCAAACATACCCTATAATATATGATTGTAGAAGTTTGTCATGCAACATTATTTCGGCCTTTTTGTCCGAATGGTTAACTCCAATTGGAGGTTATAAAGGATGCATGTCGTATTATTTTTGTGCAAATATCTTGCAAGTGTTCAGGTTAGTTTATGATTTGTCTATTGTTTTTTTAGTAGTGCACAAACTTGTTATAATAAATTTGAATAATAAAGTTTAGTGAGTTGGCCAAGAAATAGTGATTACCCTTTGGTCTTCTCTGATGGTATCTCCTTTTGCTAGAAGCTTCGTCAATATTTATCCCGAAAAATTATTCAAAGATACTTTCCATAGAAACGAATTTTCAAAAAGTTCTTGGAGTATTATTTCAAACTCTTTAATATATTAGATCATATCTTTTAATTTAATCAATTTTATTAAAATTTAGCAGCACAATAATCCATGAGAAACATAGACCTTTTGTTTGGTAATGTATTGTATAATTAACTAATTGTTGATTCAAGTATGTCTAGGTGAAAGATCCTTAAGGTATTTTGTTCGAGTCCAAAATGCAAAAAAGCGGAAAAAAAGCTATTCGTTAAGAGAAACACTGTTATGAAAATATATAAGTTATTACCATTTTTCTACTCCAAGGCCTTTATTTGTCACTAAATTCGCTAATACTGCTACATGTAAGATTAGTTCAGTTGAAATATTTTTTGAATTACGAGGATAATTACCTTTACAAATGATAAAATGTAGCATTATTAACTGGGCAAAGGTATCATCATACAACGATGAATAGAAGAACTAATTCAAAGAACAATTATGATTATTATTATGATCAAACGTAGGTATTTATAACAAATAAATATAAATTGTTCTAGTGCTTAAGTTTGTTCTATAATTTCGAAGATACTGCGCTAATTTTAAACTACTCTTATACTATTTACATATAATTTTCTTTATTGTAATTCCCCCCGTTCAGTATGGGTTGCATAGAAATAAACGCATTTTAGTATAAAATCAACGCTGTTGGCCTGATTTTTTAAGGATGAGAAAGAATAAGAGATTTTTCTTTGATTTCAGTACTTTACCCTTTTTGATGATAAGCCCTATGCAGTCGTTTTTTCTCTTCTTCTTCACATATATGTAAGTGGAAGTGACTTCAAGTTCCTTGATTATGGCTAAAAAGGAGCAGCATTGTAATTACAGGTCTTTGAGGAGCTTTGCCTCAAAACGAAAGAAAGGTTACCCTCACAGAAGTCTTGCGTGGGCGTCTTGCGTTCAAGAATATCACTGGAGCTCTAGTATCATTTATGTGACCCGTTAACTAGAAAGTAAATATTATAAAACTATGGGTAATAGTCAAGAGTTTATACTAAAAGCTTTTTATGTTCCTGTGTATATTCAGTATTATTAGAGTATATTACTTTATAAAAATACACTTTTACCTCTTGATTAAAAATATTATGTAGAGCTCTAGTATCATCTATGTGACCCGTTAACTAGAAAGTAAATATTATAAAACTATGGGTAATAGTCAAGAGTTTATACTAAAAGCTTTTATGTTCCTGTGTATATTCAGTATTATTAGAGTATATTACTTTATAAAAATACACTTTTACCTCTTGATTAAAAATATTATGTAGAAAAATTAACTATTGCTATAATGTAAAACACATGTTTTATTCGTTAAAATATAAACTTTAATTATGATTTGCCACCCAACCTTTTATTAAGACTTCAAATGTATAAACTTAAAGCAATCTTTATATAAATATATCAGGAAACGACCGGGACACCTTTTTTCGCCAGGACCCCGGCCGGGACTTAAATTTGTCTATTTCTCGACATTCTGAAGTGACAAAGTTTTTTTAGAAAATAATTTCCAAAAATATGTGACGATGTTTTTTATTAGAAAAGAATTTGCAAAAAAAAAAAAAATTCTCGGAAAAAGTGATGACGTTTTTTTTAGAAAATAATATTTCAAAATTCCTTTCCTTAAAAAAGATCGTCACTTATGAATGCAAACGAAAAGAAAATATTAAGTTCCGGCCCTGTCCCAAAAAACCGCAACACCGGGCCAGGACGCTCAAAAAACAGCCGGGACCCGGGCCAGGTACCCGGTCATTTCCTGATATATATATATATATATAGGTATATATATGTATATATATGTATAAAGGAATAAGACTATAACAATTTCAATCACAAAATAAAAGGAAAATAAAACAATCATATATGAGACGTGAAAAATCTAAAATCGATCAATTATCACAAAAGGCTATTATGTGTGTGTAGAAGAAAATTGAGTGCCGTTTCAGGGTTAAGTAAGATAGATGGAATCAACTTTATTTCATAAATAATTGTTAAAATATTATTTATATTGTAACTTTTTTCCATTTTCCCTTGATTATGAATTTAAATATATTTGTCATAGTTAAAATATTTTTATATAAATTATAAAAATAAATTTATTACATTATGCACAATGTTTTCAAAGCTACCTTTTGAAAACGTGCAAATTATATATCATATTGTTTTATTTGAACTCTTCTTCATTTACTTACGTCTTTTCTAACCCAAACATTAGAGTAAGTATCCAAATGTAATAAATAACTAGAGGCATATATACACTCAGAGAGTGCAAACCTCCGCCGTCACGGGGTCCATATGAGCCTTCCGAGGCGGATTTTTCACGACTGGGGCGGCGTAGAGGGACGGGGGAGGGTTCCCCTCGACGGAAATTTCGAGAGGAAGACGCTCCCGGCACCCAATTTCACAGCACAGCGACATCTATTGGCAGAGTAGGCTAACTTGAAATATTTATTAGTTTTTAGTTCATTTTGCATCTTAATTCTGCACTCAGAGATGCCAAAATTTAATCACTTGTTCCTTTTGGCATTTCCAACAACTCCACAAAGTTTCATCTGAATCCGTTTGTAATTTTTGAGTTATCCTGCTGACAAACAAACCAACCAACCAACAAACTAACGGCAGTGAAAACAATACCTCCTTCAGCGGAGGTAATAAAAATATTTCCCTGAATGCGAGACATTCATATTTATATATGATATGGGTAGTCTCAATTAAAGGATTCTTAAATTAATTAGATCGAGGACTGTGAGGAAAAATGAGATTATTAGGATGAATGATATTTTTAGCTTGAGTGGACATGTCAACAACCACAAGTCATTAGATGTCCTTATTTCAAAATGTCACCCACATGCAATTTTTCTATCGATCCATTAGGTTCTAGTGTAAGTATCCATACGTAAGTTGTATAGCCAGTATTTTTAAAGAATCATCTTAAAACTATCTTTATTACCTCCGCGAAGGAGGTATTGTTTTCACTGGCGTTGGTTTGTTGGTTGGTTTGTTTGTCAGCAGGATAACTCAAAAAGTACGGAACGGATTCGGATGAAACTTTGTGGAGTTGTTGGAAATGCCAAGAGAAACAAGTGATTAAATTTTGGCACCTCTGAGTGCAGAATTAAGATGCAAAATGAGCTAAATACTAATAAATATTTCAAGTTAGCCTACTCTGCCAATAGATGTGCTCTCCTCTTTGAAAACGGGTGCCGAGAGCGTCTTCCTCTCGGAATTTCCGTCAAGGGGAACCCTCTACGCCGCCCCAGTCGTGAAAATTTGCCTCGGAAGGCTCATAAGGACCCCGTGACGGCGGAGGTTTGCACTCTCTGAGTGTATATATGCCTCTAGTTTCTATATTAATTACACATTAATAACCGAAGACCATATAATATTATTTATTACTGAATGAGTAATATTAAAAAGAAAAATATATGTATTGTCTTTGATAATATTTAATTATTCTTTAGCTTTAACGTTGACATCTTTGTTTATATGGCAACATGACCAATATCAATAACGCAACCTCACAAAATGAAGACAGGATCCATACATTTTTTTTACCACCAAAAAAGTATTTCTAATGATAAGAAGACAACAAAAAAGTGAGACAGAAATATTTTCAATACCTAATCAATTCTCCCCGTCTATCCAAATAAATCAAGAGATATAAATTTGTCACTAAGCATTCTTTGCCATAAAAACAAATATTTTTTTAAATTTTCTTCTTCATTGAGTCGTTCACCTTCAATAAAATATTTATTTAGGCTTATTTGCTGGATAGTGCGTCTCTCTCTCTCTTATATATACAAATTTCCGATCTATTCTTTATCCCAATACGTTTTCATGACTTTGATCAATAAACATTCTTCGAAAATGTACATTAGAAGTGTATAGATGTGTTTTATTAAAAATATTTGTGGTGAAGTAATCACTTGTCTCTAATAAATATTTTTTAATTATATATACCCTTTAATTTCTTGTTTTAGAAATTTTTATTTGATAATATACAATACCACATAGAAGTATCTATACATCTACACGACCACTGCGGATCCACTACACGACCACCGCGATATATATGAGGGTCATGATGTTAATATATATTGAAATTTAGAGAGATTTGACATCCCCGGGCGTTTAAACCTACCGCCATTTTGCCTTGTTGTCGTACGTGCGTCTGAATACATGTACGCGGCCCGAACTTTTTTTTGGGCCGCCATCTTTCTTTTCGAAGATTTACCAGTTTTCAACCTCAAATATCTTAAAAACAAGAGATCAGAAGGTGTCACTACAGATTAAAGGATGAATTATCAATAGGTGAATATTAGACTTAAGTTTTTTGTGTGATAATTCTGCCATTGAGTTCATATGGGGACGTTTTGCCGTAAAAACGGGAGCCAAGCCGTCGTCGCGTAGTAAAAGAACTGCGAGATGTCGAGGGGCGAAGTAGCGAGGGCCGACTGTATTCAGAAAACTTTCCTATAATAAGTACAAAATATAATATGTTTGTTTCCAAAAATGGACCATTTATTTATAATTATAAGCTTTAAAAATTTGTCTGATTTGCCTAATTATTAATGCCCTTTATTTTCATTTGTTCATATAATTAAGCCTTTTAGTTGACAGTATGTATCTATTAAAGAATCCAATGTGTAGGTAGTTTTGCAGTATAATTTTATTTTTTCTATAATGTTTGATTTGTTTGATTATGTCACTGAATAAAAACATTATATTCAAAAAACATTTTACACATAAAGTTATTTTCGAAAGTTTCACATATTATTATATAAATTTTCCAAGAAAGATAAGATCAAACAATTTTTTTATTAAACAAAAAAATCAATCCTTTCTAATATTTAACAATTTTTTGGGATACCATTTAGTAAAATATTTAATAATGTTTTTCCCTATAAATTTTTAATTATTCTGTAAATTTAATTGTATACTGAAGAACAATGTAGATATATATGTATATAAAATATTAGCTCAAAGTGAAATTGTATATATCATTTTATTATTTACAAATACTTACATACAAAAACATAAATTAGAAAAGTATTTTCTCATGATAAAAAACTTAATTTTCCTTCTCTTCTTGAGTGCCTGTGTATTAAGACGTTTCAAATTCCTCGCTCATAATTATTTGCTTATTAACGTTATCATCGTTAATTAATCATTTCTATAGTTAATTGACTTGATGCATTTATTAACAGATGAATTAATTACCTTCCAAAGACTTCTCTTCAGAGATCCCTATCACTCACTCGAAGCAACACTCCAATAAGTGAAAAGAAATATATGAAAGACTCTCACATCGCAAGTGGAAAAATATATATTATGCAAGGCTTAGTTTATGACCCCTTTTAAATCGTCCAGAGCCAAGAATAAGAACAATAACGACTACCATTGATAATTATGAGAGTGTAGGTGTAAAAACTAGACTCGGAGAATGCAATTTCATGACATATATATATATATTTTGGAAGGGTTCTAACGGGCTGGAAGATGATCGTATTTCACTCAAATTATTATCGATCCATCCATAAAAAAAATCATTGGAGAAATCTTCTTTTTTGTCGTTCATCCTCCCTTTATATTTTTCAATGTCCAGAGAGGCACCTAAGAATATAGATATATATTTTCTGGGAAAAACACTTGAATTTAATTTATGAGATGATGCATTATACTATGAAAGTATTGGTATAAACCTCTTTTACATATAGTTTCTTCGTCTTAAATTGACATATTATGACTACAATGAAATTGTTCTTTCTCGCCAATAAAAAAACATAGTATGAACACCTTGGATTCATCATTATATATATACATGAAATGTTCATTATTTTTTTTGCCATTTATTATTGAGGTTTGAATTTATAATAATCACATAACAAAATTAACTTTGAATAACTCTTGTTCGCAAATGATTGTGTCAAGTGGATAAAAAATAAAAATTAATTAAATTGAATTATTTAATCTAAGCAAATATTAATCGGGGTTTCTTATTAAATGTGCTAAATTATCTAAAAAGACATGAGTTTATCATAGTATTTAGGTGTTAAGTTATTGTGCTATATTTACACTGTCGACTTCTTATGTTGTTGAACGTTATAGATTACTGTTTCTTTGTGTCAATTTATATATTATATTGTTCAAATCATAATGTATGCTAAGTTTTAAAAACAATATTTCCGAATTTCCTATGTTTTTTATGCAAAATCAAATGCTTTTGGAGAAATTCGCCAAAAATATTATTTTGGTTCGAAAAAAGAATATGATGTCAAAAGAAAAAGATATACTTTTTATGCACAGGCATTATGATTTAATTGTTTCTATATACATATCGATAAACATAATATCAATAAAGCATAGTCAATGTAGAGTATTTATGACAAGTTTTATCAAATCGACTTTTAAATAATCAAGAGGGACAGTTTATTCTCTCGATAATGATGTTTTAGCAGGTGACCACTGTGACGCTTTGTACTTGTAATGTCTCATTTTGAAGATAATTTACATTTAGTTATTTGTGTTTTTCTTTAAGTAACAGCCTGGACTCTGATACAAGATCTTTAAGTCCACAATGACGTTTAAAAAGACAATTGTGAAACAATATTTTAGCTTCTACAACCAAAAGTTTCAGATTATTATTATCTTTTTTTTAGTTTTTATGTTATATATTATGTTATATTTTGTTTATTAATTTGTCAACATTATTATTTAGTATTGATATTATGAAACTGTTTAACATTTTGATATACCCTTATTGCAGCGGGGTCTTTTGGCAGGACGTCTAATTTTAAACTATAATGTTTATTTATGTATAATTCTACCGCCTTTACTATTAATTTGTATCATCCCCAGTTACATACAATTGAAATAAAGACCTTATTTAAAAAAAGACTTTAGCGAGCCTTGTGCCTCAAATCTTATTTTGCAATCGAATTCTTGATAGTACATACATAGTATGAATCATCCAAAGTGAAGCCTATCTACAGATAATGCAAAGATGGTATACATGTGCTTCGATTTCTGCTTGCAAATGAAGCAACGATGATGTAGGTAGGCAGGGGTTTTATATTTGTTGTTCGTTACATAACAAATGACATGTCAACCTCATGAATTGACCTCTCTGATAAATGTAGATTTGATCCGGATGGCTCTGTACATTTAAGGCCAACAACAACATTCCAACCAAAATATCTATGCCAAGATAATCAACTACCTTGATTCGCATAGAACATAAAGAGACATTGAGAGATCCATGGGATAAGCCCTATACACAGTGATTGAGCAAAGACTCACTAAAAAGGCAGGCAATGGACTTGGTGCACTATTAACTTGATTTAAAGGACTATAATACTGATATGCATTTAGGTATAAAAAGATAAAAGTCCAGAGGACTTTTTAGAAGGTAATAACATGTATGGACTCTCTCCTTTTTTTGTCATCAAAATTAACCCTGGCAACTTTGTTGAATGCTTATGAAAGAGCCACCGTGTGTTGACAACTTTCTACTTTATATTAAAAACTCTAATGATGGATAGTTATTGAATAAATTCTAATTATAATATTTAAATATTCCATTACTTCTATTATTGTTTATATATATGGCGTGGGAACGCTTTTGGTGATATGGAAAGAGTGATAAAACTTAATTATTTGTAGTGATCTTTACATTTATGGAGCTTCATATATTATATGTTTAAAAATCATTTGAATTTTTAGAGAATTTGAGACTCATTTATTGAAAAAAACAACAAAAATGATTATCCAAATACCGGCAGAGAAACAAGAGCTTCGACTATCATACTCATTCCTTTTTTCAGAACACATACAACATTCAAACAATATTGTTTTTATAAATACTTTAGTCTCCTTGATAAATTAATCAAACATACACAAAAATGTCAAAACATATTAATTTTGGACTTATTCTCTTTAGACAATTACTAACAAAAAGGACTTGCCGTATTTTCCAGTGTATAAACAACCCTTAACTTAATCGGATATTTACTAGTTACTAAATAAGACCCAAAATTTGATACCCGACTTATTTCAAATCCAAAATGCATGATTCTATGAGTAGGTCCAGTTATTACCCATGCATAAGAACCACTCCTGATTTCGGGTCTTGACATTTGGGAAAAGGGGGTTCTTATCACGGGAATCTACATAATTCTTTCCTTGATATGATGGAGAATGACTTATCATAAAGAATTGGGTAAATCACATCCTTGTGTTTTTTATCGACACGAAGCCTCTTAGTAGTTGCAGATAGTAAAGAATATTATCATGTAATAAATGAAATGCGTTTATAAGCTTTTATTATCAATTATAAAGTTTTCAACTGTATACAGATGAAAAAAAATAATCCAATAAAACCCTCTATTGTTTTTTATAGTCTGAACTCGGTGGGAAATTTCTTAAATCAAAATGTAGAAAAAACTAAAAAGTCTTATGCAAAACCGTAATGAATATGTGAGGTAATAACTTTAATTATTCTTTTTTGATATTATTAATGCTACTTTAAACTTTTGTATATACCTCTCATGTCCACTTATTTTAGCCAAATTATATATTATATAAGGATATTTTAGACTATTAAAATATAATAATATAAACTTTAAAATTTAATAGTGCTATAAAACTTAAAATTTTCTATCATGCAATGTAGTTTCATTTTTTATGTGACTAAGCAAAGGCCTTCTTGCTCTGTGTAAAAATACCAATATACAAAAAGGCAAATGATTCCTAAAGGGTTTGGACATTTCATTTTTATACGGTAGCAAACATGTATTTCATGATCAAAACTTCATAATCCCTCATTATTCAGTATCATCAAGTTATTAATATTCTTCAAAACTGATTATGAATGCGATTCAGATATTTAGTCTAGATTATCATGGTATTTATTAGTAAATTTACCATAGGCGCAATGGAACATTGCAAAGGTATTACAAAGTAGATGAAAAACCTAGAAGTTTACATTACGCATTCAGCCAAATTTGCAGTTTTATTTAATAAGAACTTTGTGCATATATTTTTTGTTTATTTGTTGTACATCTTTTCGTAAGCCATATATATTGTGAGATGACCCTAGAAATGCCTCGTGTTAGATATGCTAGGACCCTTATATTCGAAGACTGTGACCACCCAAGTAAATGGTAACAACGCCCATTAAATCTCTATAATATATATGTTTTGAGTGGGTACTTCATTTAAGGATACTTTTTAATTACAGGAGGGATATATTATATAAGAACTGGCTTAATTACAAAACATAAGGGTATATGAGCTGATTGATAATTTCGAATGAATGACTTCATGCAGTAGTTTTGGACAACTTGAAAGATATATATTTTTATTTATCAATGTAAAATCAGACCAAAAAAAATCAATTGTCTCTAATAATTCAAATATTTATTAATTTTATGTCATATTTTAAAAATATATATTTACAATTGTAATAAAGAATACTTTAACGAAATTAATGAAGTTGTGTTTTGTAATTTTAATATAAATATAAGTTTATAATATTTAGTCTTAAGTCAATCTGTAATTAATTAAGCATTATTTGTATATCACTGTCATCAAATATAATGTTTATTATACTGAAATATCTCCTTAGGTCTATAATATAATTAAAACGTACCTCAAAAGAATGCATTTTTTACGACAATTCTGAATGTATCCAGCAATTCCCTTTTTTAGTTCAAAATATGAAATATTTTATGATATAAATATATTTTTCATTATGACAGCATGGACTCAAATAAAACCTCTTGGTTTCCATTTTTTCGGGGGAAATATAAAATATTTTTATAGATATGTTTATTCAGCCAGAATTAGTTATAACACCACCAAACATCATGTCACTCCTTAGTCTGGTGGTGCCAAGTATAAGTCTCCTTATGTATGATTATATTATCAAACAGACTATCTACAATTGTGATCTAAAAGACGCCTTATATATTTGTTAAATTTGTAATTCAAAAGTTTATTTTTTTCCAATTAAATTTCTATTAATAAAATTTACTTAACTTTACGATGTGATGGATGAATATGTGTTTCTTAACTTCAAAATATAAACTAAAAGAACTGAACATCGTAACTGATAATTACTATACAAAGCTAAAACTTTTCAAATATTTTAAATTCGAATCATACATACATGCAATTTTAGGAAAACTAAGTCATCAATTTTATGAATGGTATATTACTAATTCTAATGGTGTTTTGGTTGTTTCACTCCTATATAAGCTTCAACCATAGAGATATAAAGGTATAGAGAGCTAATTCCCTTCAATAGCAGAGAAACATCGTTCATCTGTATTTTTGTGTCCAATATAAACAAGTAATTTGTACTACGGCATCGTAAGCTGATCATAGAGATAGAAAGATTGGTCTCAAAAAACGTTATCCTCTGAAGAATCCAATAAGCCCTTTATGTCTTTATATCTGTTTGGCTTCAACACATTCAAAAGTTATCTGGTATTAGCTAGTAGAGGCCTACCTAAGAAGAAACATCTTTATTATTAAATAATTTAAGGTTACATAAAATGTTTCGATGGTTTTATTCCTTCTTTACACTTTTATTTTACATCCCCAGAGGAGTTTTACTTCGGATCTAATAAATTGTATAACTTCCTAGTAACAATAGTATTATTTAACTTCCAATAAAGGGTAGAAAAACGTGAAAAATATATAGATAAGTTCCTTGCTGTCCTCAAAATCCCCCTGTTCAAATATGATATTTCATCGTCTTGTATGGCATAGGACTCTTGCCTGACATCAAACTGATGTATCTACATCATCTCCTTTATCATTTAATTGGGCTTCATATATATTATCACTTCATCTTAATGCAATACACATATATTATGAACATAGACAAGCATCAAAGTCTCATCAACTCATTAGCCAATACAATTACAACTTGATTCCTCGTACAGATAAGAAAACGCTTATCAATTGAATCATAAAAGTAATGAATGGATATACAAGACTTTCAGTGACTCTTTACAGGCTCCAAAAACCTTAATAAAAAAAATATATAAGCGTGAAAACTCATGATAAAACTTATTTTTTCTTCCCACATTTGACCATAAAACAGAAGCTTACCAAAAAGTAAGAACATTTTCACCTCTTCTAAAGATTTGAATTCTTACTGCATATGTTCGAAATTTTTACTCATGTATCTAAAGCTGTAATATATACATTGTTATTTATTCGCTTGTCGTGATGAGATTTTCTTAAATGCAAATGTTCATGGTCGCATATCACCTTTTAAAAAAGTTAGTAAGTGGGTAGGTGGTCCATTCAATAGTAAAAAAATACCTTAAATTAAATTATGCATCCTACTTGTTTTTACATATAGTGAAATTGTACCTACTAACAAAAGAAAACTCTGCTTGATATACCTTTGATAAAGGTTGTATATATCATTAAGGACTTTCAAATATATATTAAAAATATATATAATAAGTTTTAAATACAAAAAGTGTGTACCTCCGCCGATCCCCACAACATTCCATTCAAACATTTCCCTTTCACACGCCCGATTTTCTATCTCTAATCATTGTTTCCTCTCTGTTAGTCATTTTGCTATTAAAAAAGCACTCAGAGACGGGAGAAGAGGAATAAGTTTAAGCTACGTCACTGGGTTAACATAGTCCTGAGCTGAATATGAACAATAATACGTCAATGAATATTTTTTTTAGCGTTTGTTCTTTCCTACTCCCTGAATAGAACCCCATTTCATTTTATTATTAGTAGTATTTTGCTCATTTTGCATATTAAAAAAGCACTTAGAGATGCCAAAATTTAATCACTTGTTTCTTTTGGCATTTCCAACAACTCCACAAAGTTCATTCGAATCGTTCATACTTTTTGAGTTATCCTGCTGACAAACTAACAAAACTAACAAACCAACAAACTAACAAACCAACAAACCAACAAACGCCAGTGAAAACAATACCTCTCGGCGGCGGGTTAATTACAAGTTTTTGAAATGACAAAACTTGGAACGCCTGCAATAACCTAACAACGATTCGTTTATGTTGACCCCGACATTATATCCTGTTTTTTTTTCTTGACCCATTAAGCATATATTTTGCAAATTAAACCAAAGATATTCAAAAGTTTGTACAGATAGGTTGTAATTAAAAAACAATTATTTAAAAAAATAGATGAAAAAATTCAAATAATATGGGAAACAATCTTTTAGCAAGCATTTAAATAAAAATTCATATTTGTAATAAAACTTTTGAATATAAAGAAGCAATTGGGATGATACAAGAAAGGTCTCGTTTTTAATGTTGCATATTGTATAATAGGTTGTGTACTTTGGTTATGACGGCGTCACATTGAAATTCTTGTGAAGCCAAAAATCTTCCTCGAAGTTTTGATAGTATTTCCTGTTAATAGATGTTCTACCAATCAACTTTTATAAAATTCAACATTGTATTTATATAACATCAAACTATCTTGGTAGTTACATTTTTTAATGATAAATATTTTTTAAATCGTACCGAATAAAAATAAATGCAAATATCAATATGTTATATATAATATTATATATATATATGTGTGTGTGTGTATAAATATATGTTTATATATATACAATGATAAATATATATAAATAAATTTAATGGATCATTATCTTTTTCGGGTGGAGATCTCTCTCGGCTTCGTCGTGTCTCTGGGGCAACCATTCCTTTCTTTGCTTCATATTGATGTAATCAGCATAAATTTCTCATCGACAATTCGATACAAAAACGCTATTTATGACCGCGTATTGCTCTATGGAAAACGAGGTGTTGAGCCTAATTTGATACGTTTTTCTTTGTTTTCTTCGTTGAGCTTGTGAAGCACCCAATCTCCTAGTTTTTCGTCAATCTCATCGAATCAAGGGGATTGAGGAAATAAAAAGTTATCATTATAATCCGCTATACTTATGTATTTTTATTATGAGTTATTTGAAATATATATATTTTTTTTTTGGATAACTTTTATCGACTCAAATGTTTATTTTTGTATTTATCTCAAATTTGATCCTTATAATAATATTAATTTAAGTGTGTCTGACGACTGTGAATAATATGAAAAAATTATTAAGTTTTCCCCCGGTATGGCGGATTTGAAATCCTTTATATGAGTATTTGCAAGTACATTTAAGTAAGACATAGAAAAACGCTTTGAGTAAATGCTTATGTTTACAAATGAATGTAAGAGTCAAATCCATTGAATGGTTATAGGATTAACAGCTCTCCATTTAAAGCAGTTTTTATTCCATATTAGTTATTGTTTGTATGATGCACAAATTATTTATGTGTATGACTATATACATATATGTATAAGGGCCCTGCTTATACAAGCCCTGATTAAACCTTGTATTTACATGCCTGGAATAATTCACAATCTATTATATTCCTTCATATTTGGGCTCTAATCAATTCCAATTGACGATTAGGCCTTTCCATAACACCACACAATTCAAAGGTACCTCGTCATTTCAACCTACATTGTTAGCGGGATATTTCGTTGGATATAATAATCTTTATATCTTTATCACCAGGTTCCCAACTCTCCAATTTTGGGAGTCAAGCGTAATTACTGACTACTCAAAACTGATTCCTCACAAACAGCACATCATCAATGACAACAACACATTTATTACACCGTAGTCTATTCCTGGAATCCATGTAAATTGGTGTCGTATATAGTTCACAACATACTTAGTAAAGTAGATCGAGATATGAACAAACATTTCATCAATTTGTAAACGATTATTTCAATAGTGATGTGATCTATTTTTTTGTAATATGATACTAAAAAAGACATGATTAAACTCCTTTTTAAGGTTCTTTTATACTGTAATTATGGAAATAAACTTTTCACAATAATTATATGAGTAATTTTATGAGCGTAATATACATATATTATATCAGGCTCCTTCTTGAGAGGAAAATATCAAATAAAAACAAATCAATTTGACAAGTTCCTTTGAAGAATCCTCAATTTAAATGAATTTAATAATCGCTACATTTCAGTTCAATAAGGCCGGCTATTTTTAGTTGGTTTGGTTAGCTAAAACACATATGATTATGAACTAGGCTATATGTTATATTGTTTTTTAGAAAGTTAAAAAAAAAGAGAAAATGCCTGTATCATTTGGAGCCAATGCTTAAATAGAGAGATCGTATATGTATAAAACTACTGGATGAATACAATAATGATGGAAAAAAAGCTTTGTTTCCAAACATAATATTGTAAGGACAGGAATTGACGTCAGGTCATTTATTTTTACTACTTACCCGGGTCCACACTCTCAGTTGTTAATGTATTGGTCCTAAAGTTAGATATTGCAGTCTTTTTTTAAAATCACTCATGGGGGCACAACAATGCCAACATCTCCCAATGCTGGTGATTGGAGATTTATATGTCCGATAATTATCCTGCAATTATGCTAGTCTTAAGGTAGTAATCATATATCCAGTCTCGTTGATATTACCAAAAAAAAATAATATATTCGGGGGGTAATGTACGAGTATCACATGAAGTAGTGGTGAGAAAAATCTTCAAGGATATATCTAGCGATATTATCGCCTTTCTCTTTTCACCAAATAAAAAGTATTAAAAAATTACATCCGAACCCTCAAGAGACAATAAAGTATTATTTGATATCACCCTTTGTCAGTTCCAAAGAAAATCACCGTGAGTATTCCGATATAGATTCTTGCAGATATTCTTTTTTCTGTACATAAAGTAGAAGTATAATTCGTAAGGAGCATATTCACCCTCCTGGCCAATCTGATTATATAAACGGTTAAGAATATATTATTATCAAGCCTCAGAAATAGCAGCTCGACTGCAAAGTATTGTGCATTAATAATGTTCTAGTGATTTCGCGATATTTATAAAACAATGACTACCATTAAAACTGAGTTCAGAGTCACCGATACCACAGAAACAGAAATGGTAAAACACGGGAAAATAAATCTATATTTCCTATAAATACAAATATATTCCACGCGGTGAGTATTACAAGAGCTGCAATGATCCAAAGGTCCTCTGGCGCCTCGCAAAGAGGCTATCGGCAAGTTAAGTGCTCCCCTCCCAGCTTTCTATCGAGGTGAGTGGAATCCCC